>PISX010016294.1:0-46886 GCA_004024625.1 Mellivora capensis
AATATGATATAATTCTTAATATGATAGCATTTAACCATAAGCATACACATTAATTACCTATTAATGATCTTAAGTGTTTATTAAAAGGGCTCACTGGACCAAATGGTTTATACCCCTGAAACAGCCATTTACTAGTAAAAGGTATAGTACAGCAACAGCAGGAGAAGAATATAGGAGCAGAAGAATTAAATTGTCTGGAGACACCAATTCAGGCTTCTTTGTTCTCTTTCCACTGCTCGAGTTGCATGGTATATACTGGGTGCAGATCTCTAATTGCTATCTCATATCTCACTATCAGAAACCCCAACCTCTTCTCCTTTGTTCTTCTTAAAGATTTTATATTTATTTGAGAGAGACAGAGTGAGAGAGAGAGAGTGCACATAAGCAGGGGTGAGGAGCAGAGGGAAAGGGAGAAGCAGACTTCCCCCTGAACAGGGAGCCCAACTCAGGACTGGATCCAAGGAGCCCCCACATCATGACCCAAGCCAAGGGCAGACGCTTAAGCAATGGAGCCACCCAGGTGCCCCCCAGCCTCTTCTTGTAGTAGAGGTGTCTTATAGTGAACTAGTAACTTGGATATATGCTATGTGGCCACCTTTAGCCATTGAAACCATATTTCTCCCCAACCACCCTGGCACCCCCATTGCCCTGCCATAGGCCAGGCTCCACCAAACCAAGTGCAAATAATAAACTCAATTATTATTACTAAGCAATGCTGACAGGCTAAAATAACTCATGGAAAAATATGAAACCTGTGGTTATAGAACATCATTTTTTCTTAATAGATTCCTCAACACTGATTATAAGTAGCTATAGTTCTAAGTCAATAGCTGTAGTTATACATCTGGGGCCAATCTAGACCAAGTGAGATTAGCCCATGCTGTGCAGCACATATCAGGGCACATGTGCATCATCAGTATGGGAATATTAACTATATATCAAAAATATATTTAGGGGCACCTGGGTGGCTCAGTGGGTTAAAGCCTCTGCCTTCGGCTCAGATCATGATCCCAGGATCCTGGGATTGAGCCCTGCATCAGGCTTTCTCTTCAGCAGGGAGACTGCTGCCCTCCTACCCCTCCTCTGCCTGCCTCTCTGCCTACTTGTGATCTCTGTCAAATAAATAAATAAAATCTTAATACATACATATATATATATGTATGTATTTAAATTTATACAAGCAATTATTCCCAGGCCTATTTCTATATCCATCCAATCTTGATGACTAATGCACTTAACCTATATCTCTAGGCTTAGTCTAGCTGCAAATCTGGGACCATCTCTATTCCTAAGCAAGAACAATATAGGAATTATCTTCCTCAATCTGCCTCAAATCTGCCTTGTCACCAATCCCTTTTTAACAATCCTTGTTTTAACAGTGACTACAATGAGTAATACCACTTATTAAGCAGTAGTTATATTAAGTACTGAGTTAAGCACAAAATATTTATTATCTCATTCAATACACATAAAATGAAGTAATGAGGAAATTAAAACTCTGAACATTTAAATAACTTTCTAGGTTATATAACAAATGTATCAGGAATGCTTTCAGCTGTAAGTATAAAAAACTCAATCATAATACACTACATAAACTGAGGCTAATTTTTCTCTCATAATAAGAAATAAATAGCTGTGGCCTAGATCGTACAATGATGTCCATACCAGAACTTCTATGAGGGTTTTGGCCTTTAGAGTTGCTAGAAATCTGCTAGAGTGATATCCATTATGTTTGGAGTTGACACTGGAAGAAGGGAGAAACGGGTTATATGAGCCAAAAGAAAAATAAAAAGTCTTTTTTTATCAGAAAAGCAAAATTTTCAACAGAGGCCACCAACAAATTCTACTTACATCTCATGTGGAAGAACAGTATCACATGGGCACACTTAACTGCATAAAGACCTGGAAAGGCAAGGAAGAAAGGTTTAGCAGTTGGGCACTGGTAAAGCTAACGAGAGTATCTACCTAGCAAGTAAATGGCAAGGTCTTAAATCAAAGATACCTAACATTAAGCAGATTCTCCCTTCATTCTCTTCTAACTAAACTGATATTCTCATTCAGTAACCAGGTCTTGGCTTTTCTTTACTTTTATCTTGCATATGAGTCCTTACCTTGATTCCCTACCAAGAACACCAACTTCTCTGAGAACACTGTTCTATAATCCTGCTTTTATTTGCTCCCTAAAGCAGATTGTGCACCTTTCTGGTTTTCTGTGGCTTTTTATATTTCTGTATTGCTTACCAGCAAGCTCTGGCCTAATCATTTTTCCATTTAATCTGGATATGGCTAGGTGCTCATCTCATTAGTCTACTTACTGCTCTCTGAATATAAACCTAGCTATTTCCTCTTTAGATTATTCCATTCAGTATTCCTGAAATGACTTTTCTTCTCCATCTGCAAGTGTCCACACATTATTCCAACCACAGCACATTCTCATTATTGAAACTGTCTCAGAACACCACAGCTTACATGGATCTCTATCTTTCCTGAAATAAAGTAGAATTTATTGTCAATTCATTTGAAAATAATCTCCTGTCCCACAAAATCTGTTGATTTGTTATTTATAAAATACATTGGAATTTAAGTTTTGTTTTAAAATATCTAAAATATACAGAAAAGTACAAACCATAAAAAAGTCACTCATATTGTACCCCCCAAGAATTAACTCTTTATACTTCTATCATGTTTGCTTTTATTATTCTTTTCACATACATATTCTCTAAAACTTACTACTGGTATATGTATATATATAATTAAGAATAAGTGTATGTATATTATTATTTAAGTATTAATAAAACATTTAAAAATCCACCTTTGTCAACATTTCTATCCCATTTTATGTCCTCTATCTATTCCAAGAGCTAATCCTTCCACAATTTCTATGCAATTTTTCTTTTTTAATTTTTATTCAAATATCCATCTGTATCCATGCACATAAGTGTGTGTGTATACATTTTCCATATTAATATAAATTAAATATTATAAATATATGAAAAGACAAGAACTATATGAACCTCTGAATAGATGCAGAAAAAGATATATAAAACATGAAAATTACACTACTGGATTGATGATTTATTTCAATTTTTTTCTTTCAGAAAGGTTGTAGAAAATAATATACTTACACACATATACCTACACACATATATATTTATAATAGTGAGATAAAGTTTACTCCTACCCGCTGCTGTGTAGTGTAACACATTGTATAGATATACCATTATTTATTCATTCATCTCCTATTGATGAATAAGTAAGTTTCCAGTTTCTCACCTTTGTAGACAACTCTTGATTAGTTTTATAATATGGCCCATGTGTATGTCTACAAAGTGTTCTTTAAGGTATATGAACAGCAGAATTGCTGAATATTAGGAAATGAGCTTTTTACTCACTAGATTATATTCATGTTGCTCTGTGTAGCATCTATTTACTTCATTGGTCCAGGATTGTGTGAAAGTACACTTTTTCTATATCCTTGCCAATCCTAAAAAACATTGAATTTTATCAATTTTTCAGTCTGATGAGTGAAAGATCATGTCATTACAACATTAGTTAGTATGCTTCTGATTGTTAGGGTTGTTGCTTTTTTAAAAAATAGTTGAAATAAAAAATACAAAACTTAAACTAATAATATAAAATTGCAAATATACCTATTACCAAAAATTGTGTTATAATTGCTTTAAGAGTTTTGTAGTTTAAAAGAAATAAAATGGAACCCGCGGCCAACGTGAGCGGCAGAGGCTTAAAGAGCTGCGGTCCTCGCCTGCGACCCCACGATGGCTACCGAGCAGTGGTTCGTGGAGCCGCTCCCCCCGGGCCCTGGGGAAACACCGCCCCCGGACGACTTGGAACCGGGGTCGCAGCCCTGCGGAGACTCCTCCTGGTCGGCGTCCCCTGGCGGGCCTGGGAACCCCCCGGAGGCAGAACCGGAGGATGTCCAGGGACAGCTGCCCGAGGCCTCTACCGCTACTCCTTCGCGGGAGCCCCTGGCCCCAGGCCCGGGCCCCGCCCCTCCTCTCCTACCCTTGGACACCATGTTCAGCCCCATCACCGAACAGCTCCGCTACCTGCTCAAGAAGGCAGATGATTTCCAGAGCTACTTGCTTTTCAGGGACCGAGTACAGAAGGAACAGCTGGCAAAGGCCATGCCCACCTTCTTACAGATGTGTGAGCCCTACTTTCTCTACCTGGAGGCAGCTGCACGGAGTGTGCCCCCCATCTATGGAGCCCTGCAGGAGCTGGTCCGAAAGGGGCTGTTGGAGATCTCCCAACAGCTGACCCTGCGCCTGGAACAGCTGGTCCTCATGTATGCCTCCTTTGGGTTCGTGGACCTGGAGGATACTGACCCCCTAAGCATCTCCTGCTTCTTCTGCGGGAGGTTCTCCATCAGCCCTTCTCACGAGGTGTCCATCTTCAGATACTGTGCCCCAGCCGCCTACACCGCCAGCCGCTTCCCCAGATACCTCTACAAGAAGATGCGTTGGAACCTGGAAACCACCCCAGAGCCCAGCAGCAGGGGACAAGATTCCCATGTGGATTACTACTTCCTGTGCTATCGGGATACATGGGAAGACACAGGCAAGAGTCCGGCCAATTCGTGCCCCCAGATCCAGAAGCTGTGGTCCATTGGCCGGTGGGTGCCGCTAGGACCTCCCGAGGATGATCTTTATTCATGGATTTTGTGCCCGCAGCCGCCTGGGGACTACCAGCAGCTGCTGACCATCGGCTTTGAGGAGCCCTCGCACATGCTGGCCACCGACCTACTGGTGCAGATCCTCACCAGCCAGGGAGGCCCGGCCCGGCCCCCGAGCGCTGCCGGGCCCGCGGCGTGGGCCGCGCAGGGGTCTTGAGCCTGGAGAGAGGGTGTAAGCTGGAGCTTGACAGTTCCAAACTCCAGGAGAGGGAGCAGGGGAGGGGCTCACTCGTTCTCCCAGGGCACCTCGGCCTCGCCTTCCAAGGGGCCAGGCCGAGCTGGCCAGTGGGCACCGGGTCCGGCTCGGCCGCGGAGCCCTTCGTGTGGACACACCAGTTTTGCGTTAAACAAAATAAAGAAAGAGGTCACAGGCTCAGCCTCCGCTAGCAGTGCCGCGCCCCACCCCTTGGGGCGAGGGAGCCCCGCCCACTCGTGCGGCAAAAAAAAATAAATAAATAAATAAAAGAAATAAAATATTAGGGGCACCTAGGTGATGCAGTTGGTTAAGCATTAGACTCTTGATATCAGCTCAGGTCCTAATCTCAGGGTCCTGAGATCAATCCTCATATTGGGCTCCATGCTCTGTAGAGAATCTGCTTAAGACTCTTTCTCCCTACCTTCCTCCTCCTACCTCTTTCTCTCTCTCAAATAAAGAAACAGATATTTTAAAAAATAAGGAAAAGAAATAAAATATTAATGTTAATTTGAACTACATGAGAGTGAACTTTTAGTATCTAGATGTTTTATTTTAAGTCATATTTTCTTTGTGATATCTAATTTTATTTAATTTTGTTCATTGTAAATGACTTGATAATTAAAGCTTAGTAAAAATTGGTAAGATATTCTTTGTGACTTTTATGATACTCAACCTTTGCCAATGTTCCATGAATGCTTGGGGGAAAAAAAAGAAAACTTTCTTTTCCTTGCTCACAGGAATCCACTTAAACATACAACAAATTATAGTCCAAATATTCTATACTATAGACAATTATCACCCATTTCATCTCAAACTTTTGTATTAACCTTTTGTACTATGGCAACATGTTCTTGTAATTTTGTCTTCTTGTTTTGTTTTCTGTATTTCAAAGATGCATTATTAGGTGCCTACAAGTTTACTATTTAAATAACTTTCTTATAAATTTTCTTTTACTTTTATGTTTTTTATCCATCCATTTTCTAAAATCATATTTTGAAATATGTTAATAACTTGTTTAGTATTTTTCTCATGTATATTTCACATTTTATATTCATTTTTCCTGCTTAATTTTTTAAATATTTTTTTTTATTTAAATTCAATTAGCCAACATATTTTATTCATTAGTTTAGGATATAGTGTTCAATAATTTATCAGTTGCATATAACACCCAGTGCTCATTACATTACATGCCCTCCTTAATCCCCATCACCCAATTACCCCACTCCCTCACCCACCTCCCCTCCAGCAAACCTCAGTTTGTTTCCTATAGTTAAGAATCTCTCATGGTTTTCCTCCCTCTGATGACTCCCCTTCAGTTTTCCCTTCCTTACCCTGAGAGTCTTTGTGTGGTTTCTTATATTCCATATATGCATGAAACCGTATGTAATTGTTTTTCTCTGATTGACTTATTTCGCTCAGCATAATACCCCTCAGTTCCATCCATGTTGATGTAAATGGTAAGTATTCATTCTTTCTGATGACTGAATTCATTGTATATAATACATGCCACATCTTCTTTATCCATTCATTTGTCAATGGATATCTTAGCTCTTTCCACAGTTTGGCTACTGTGGACACTACTGCTATGAATACTGGGGTGAAGGTGCCCCTTTGGATCACTACATTTGTATCTTTGGTCCCCAAACCAGACAAAGACCCCATCAAAAAAGAAGAATTACAGACCAATTTCCCTGAAGAACATGGATGCCAAAATACTCACAAAGATACTAGCCAATAGGATCCAACAGTACATTAAAAGGATTATTCACCACAACCAAGTGGGATTTATTTCTGGGCTGCAAGAGTGGTTCAATATTTGCAACTCAATCAACGTGATACATCACATTAATAAAAGAAAGGACAAGAACCATATGATCCTCCAACTCATGCAGAAAAAGCATTTGGCAAAGTACAACATACACATTAATAATGAAAAGACAAGAAGTATATGAACCTCTCAACAGATGCAGAAAAAACATTTGAGCAAATATAGCATCCTTTCTGATTAAGACTCTCCACAGTGTAGGGATAGAGGGAACATAACTCAATGTCATAAAAGTCACCTATAGAAACCCCACAGCAAATATCATTCTCAATGGTGAAAAACTGAGAGATTTTCCATAAGATGAGGAACACAACAGGGATGCCCATTCTCAATACTGTTGTTGAACATAGTACTAGAAGTCCTAGCCTCAACAATCAGACAACAAAAAGCTATAAAATGCATTCAAATTGACAAAGAATAAATGAATCTCACATTCTTTGCAGATGACATAATATTTTATGTGGAAACCCCAAATGACTTCACCCCAAAATTTCTAGAATTCATACAGGAATTCAGCAATGTGGCAGGACATAAAATCAATGGGTAGAAATATACACTAACAAATGAGACAGAAGAAAGAGAAATTAAGGAACTGATCCCACTTATAATTGTACCAAAAACCATAATATACCCAGGATGAAACCTAACCAAAAGGTTAGGTTTGGAGATGCCTGGGTGGCTCAGTTGGTTAAGCAGCTGCCTTCAGCTCAGGTCATGATCCCAGCTTCCTGGGATGGAGTCCCACATCGGGCTCCTTGCTCGGCAGGGAGCCTGCTTCTCCCTCTGCCTCTGTCTGCCAGTGCTCACTCTCTCTCTCTGATGAATAAATAAATAAAAAAATCTTAAAAAAAAAAAGGTTAGGTTTGTACTCTAAAAACTACAGATCTGTACTCTAGGATCTAAACACTACAGAACACTTAAGAAAGAAATGAGGAAGACACAAAGAAATGGAAAAACATCCCATGTTCATGGATTGGAAGAAAAAATATTGTTAAAATGTCGATGCAATCCAGAACAATCTACACAATCAATGTGTCCTAATGTTTTAAATGCTTTTTTAGGCACACATTAAATTTAGTTTTAATTTTAAAATCAGTCTTATATGCTTCATATTTTAATAGATGAGTTTAAATAATTGCTGATATATCAAAGTCTTCCTTACTTTTGTTTCTTGTTTACTGATTTTTTTTCCTATTTGTCTTCTGTTGATTTGCTATTATTTATCCCCTCCTTCACTTTTATCCCTTTACTCCATATTATATCAGGAGCTATAAATTTCATTTCCATCTATATAAGAAGATATAAATTTCATTTTCATAAATTTCATTTCCTTCTATATAAATGGCTACCCTAATTTTTTAGCATGTATATTTTACCATATATTTTCAAAGTTTAAACATGGCTACTTTCTACCAAAAAGGGGGGGACCCAAAACCTCATTCCTCTCAAATTAATATTAACTATTGTACTGAGAATGCTTGCCTGTCTGTCCTTTTCTTTCTTTCTTTAATTCTACTCTTATTTCATTGTTATGAAAAACATAAATCCGACCGCCTCTGGCTAATACTACCCCTCCTGTGGGCTCTGCATCTCCATCCATAGAAGAAAAAGGAGATGTCATAGCTTCGCATTTCTGGCAATTCTTCCATTACCTTCCTTTTCTTCAGGGTCCATAGCCTCAGTAGCCTGAACTACCTGATAGTCTATCAGGACTAATCATGTCCTTTATTTCTGCTTATTCAGTTCCCAAAAGACGACTGCTATCTCTCATCATCTAGAATCCCATTCTTATAAGTTTCCATGCACCCTTATGATGACTCCATCTCCTACTTTATCCCAACTCCCAAGAATCTTCCATTGTTTTTGAAACAGGGATTTCAGTCTCCGTTAGTCTTAGTATTTTCTCTGAGCATTCCCTTCACCTTCCTGTTTTACTTGAAACCTGATAGTTTTCTAACCACAGTGGTTTCCTTGCAGTTCTCTCAGGTGATATGTTTTTTCTCCCATAGCTTTCAAAGTACCAACTCTGGAAGTGTGGTTGGTATTTCTCATTGCTACTTCCAGACCATTTTCTCTCCCTATTCCATTTACAAATAAAAATTGAAAAAAAATATTTTGACTCATGTAAATATCTTCATCCATCTTTATTCTTTATTTTTGTAATTATCTAGAGACTCAGTATTTCTTTTCATTTATTGATTTAGCTCCATTATAGCTTCCATATTTCTCATGTCAATATTCTTCATAACTTTAATAAACCCATAAACACTTCTTCAAATTTAGCCTCTGAGTTTCTTAACCTTCTCTACTCAGATTATCTTGATCTAGCTCTACCTCAGTTGTATACTCCCAGGGTTAAGATGATAAATTCTTCTATTATCAGCAACTAAAACTTCTCCATAATCTCAATGGCAATAATTATCCTCTGACAATCTCTGGTTTTTCCAGCTTGTTCTCTAGAAGCCAAGTGCAACAACTTTTCTTTATTGCTAGGAACTAGAACATTTTCCTCTAATAAATTTTCACTCTTCCCTACCATTTTCATGTGTCATTATTGTTTTTAGTCCATGGTCCATTATTAAAACCACTTAATGCTTATTTCTTGGTAATCTGATCAAGTCCCACAACTTTGATACTATCTCTACACTGATAACTTCCAAAAGTTTATCTCCATCCCAAAGATCACAAGCTCCAGATTTGTTTTTCCAATTACTTCCTAGTCATTTCCCATCTGGATTTCAGAAAGTTTAACATGTCCCAATCTGAATTTCTAATGGACTTTTTCACATCTGATTCCCTTTCATTTTCTCTAGGTTGGTGAAATGGCAATCTTCACCTTCAGTTGCTCAGATCAAATCTTGAAATCATCTGACACATTTTTTTCCTCCCAAACCACAACAAACTTAGAGCAAAATCTGTTGACTGATTTCAAAGTATATATACAGTCCTATCTCATAACTATTACTATTCATCATAATCAGTGCTATCAGTATTATAACAATAGCCTTCTACCTCAGGAATCAGCAAACTACTGCCTGCAAGCCGAATTATTTGTTTATATCATTTACACGTGAATTGTTTATCTTTTCACTGATAGGTAGGCAATAGTCAAATATTCTGGTTACTAATATTTTACCAATAATTTTTCTACTATATATCTTGCAACTACTATCTCCTAAACTTCAGCTTGCATTTTATCTATGGTGTTATTGGTATGTAATTCTTCACATTAAAAAAAAAATTACCAGCTAACTAAATTTTAAGTTCCCTGTGGGTATGGGTCTTGCTTCATACAACTTTAATATCCTACTTTTCCTAACAAATCATGAGTGATCAATCAACATTTGTTGATTGATTGATTTAAAATATTGCATTTCACTGGAGTTTCAACACACAGCTCACAGGTAACAAAGAAATAAGATTCAGCAGTCTACACTAGAACTGACCTGTACCCTATCAGCAGTCAGAAATGAGCTTTGGAGGATAAGCTGGTTTCTTATGTTCCTCTGTGTCAGAACTCAGGTACACAGGGCAAGAAGTAGGAAGCAGCGTATAAATGCACAGAGGATTCCAGACAGAATCTTAAAGAAGTAAATGCACTTTCAAAAATGAAAAGGTTTACTTCAAGGTCCTGGTTCCTTACACTGTTAGAAATATAATTCAGGAAAAGTCTTTTAAAGAAGGTCTGTTCACATAGTACACAATTTCATACACACAGGACAGTCAGGCTACTAGGGACTAGTTTTGTATTCTATAATTCATTTGCCACCTTCAACTGTTAACTTATATGTATGTTTATGTAAGACTATATTTTACATTTATTACCAGATCAAATAATATATATGCAGCACCAAGAGAAAGTATTCCTACTGCCTCTGCAACAATATAATTCACTCTAAATTTAAAGAATACGAGAGATGCCTGCTTAGCCAATGTATTTATATCTCTGTCTGTCTCTCTCTCTCCCTCTCTTAAAAGACATAACTAACTTGGAAGTTCACTAAGTTCATAAGCCTGTAAATGAGTTCTATGGATATAAGGAGAATCAGAAGGGATAACATCCCAGAAAAGTAAATCTGAGGGAAGAAGAAAGGAAAAGGTGTACAATGCTCCAAAAACTATATATGCATTAACATGAGATTCACACTTGATTTTTAGAATGAGCTTCAGTTGGCTATTACATCTGTGTAGTCTGGTCAGAAAAAATTAAAAACAGTTTCTGAATATCATTAAGTCCAGTGGAAAACTATCATTTTATACAAAAAGAAAAACTATAAGGCATTACTCCAGGAGTGGCAAACACTCACAAAAACGCCAGAAATTGGCATTAGGAAGAGAAGTACTTGAAGAGAGAGAAAGAGAAAGAGGAACAGAGGTGTACAGAGAGAGGAGTTAGAGATAGCTGGTTCTAAAATAAAAGCTAGGAGAAAGTAATAGCCTGATATCAACTGATCTAATACTCAGAGTATTATTGTGCATTATTTACTGCATTGTGAAATATGAGCTGCTGTTCCTAAACATGTCTGATTATAAGGATTACCTGGAAATCTTTTATAAAATAGTGATTCCCCAGATCTATCCCTATACCTCTGAACTTCACTTTCTGCTTCAGAATGCCACTTGGAAATCTTTTTTACATGTATATATGTATATATGTATTTTTAAATTTGCTTTTTGTTTATCCATATGTGTGTATGTACATCTATATCAAATGTTAAATATGTATATGTATTTTTAAATTTCGTTGTCTGTTTATATAATATTAAATGTGTGCATATACATATAATGTTTAGTACATAAATAGACACATAAATAATATTAGGTGTGTCTGTGTGTACATGTATGTATGTATGTTCAGGAGATGAACCTGATTTCCAGACAGTAACTAATACTAATTTTGTTGGGTCATGAAAGAATGAGTGGAGAGGATTCCAAGATATCTAGGAATAAATGTAACCAAAGAGGTAAAAGATCTATACTCTAAAAACTATAGAAAAACTCTGTCCTTCCATCTACCTCTGGGCTTTCCCTTCACAAGATAAGAAAAAACACTGGTTATGTTAAATGAGGTTTCAGGTGTGATACTAAAATATACAATTCATGGAAGAAGCCCTCCCTCCTGCCAGGGTGATAAAAAAGGATAGGATACAGAGCTTTATCAGGTAGATATAGCAACTTGCTGCTTTCTCTCCTCCCTTTACTAAGATTGCTTAATCCTTCAATTTTTTTGTTTCTTAAAACCAACTTGTAGTGATGTTGGGACTTACTCAGTGAAATGTTCCTAATAATTTCTCACAAAGTAGTTAACTTATAGTTTTCTCAAGTTTCAGTTGTGACTCCATCCGTAAAATAGGGAAAATAATGCTTACTTACTTTGTAGTTTAGGAAGAGCATAGAGAAACAATGTGTATGTACGATTTCACTTATAAACTAGCATAAAATATTATTTATATAGTTAGCTAAATGTAAATTGTGCTTTGACTGCCAAGTTAGATTTCTAACATGGCCTGATACTTTTTAATCATCCTTGTAAAACAAATCAAAGTGGTATATGGTTTCTGGGTCCAGCCCACATTTCCAGATTCCTAACAAGGGCTTAGAATTTCAATTAATAATTTTTTCACATTTTTCTCTTTTTTTCTGACTTGCTTACAAAGAGAAAACCAGCTCAATCTGTATTGTTGAAAATTATTCTATGAAATGTATCATCAGTCATTAGAATAATATATTATAGTTGGAGACTTCAGTTTAATGATCCACAGTGAAAGAGATAAAAAAAGAAACTAACATATTTTAAAAATAATTTCAAAAGATTCAACAAAGATACCTCACTTATTTTATAGCTATAAAATCTTGGAATCATTATTTAACCTTGTTAGGCCTTATTTTATTTGTTTAAAACAATTATAATGATTATTCTTACCACATTTAATTGTTATAAAGATTAAATGTCATCATTTACATTGAACAAATAGTGTAATTCCTGGCATCTGTTAAGTGTTATGTAAAAGTTAACTATGTTGATTAACCATATACTCAAAAAGGATAGAACTTATGCCCTAATAAAACTTTCTTGAGTCTACTAATTTATCCCATAATTCTTGTTTTGTTAGTTAATTTATACATTTCAAATACATTTTAAAACATACATTTTAATTACTATAAAATAACAGAAAGGTGAGAGGTTTTTCTGAAGACCATAATCCTTAATATAAAGCATAGCATTGCAATATAAATATTATATCCGTTATAAATAGATTAAATGTATCAGTAAAACACACTCTATTAAAACACAAATACAAAAATGTGTTAACTAATTTTTCATTAATTTCTCCAATAAAATGATGACGCTCATTAGAGGGTTTAGGAACAACATTAACATGGCATTAAGAGAAATTTTCACACCCAAATGTAAAAATGAAACACTAATTTTTTTTTTTAGTATCTCAACTTAAGTTTTAATTACTAAACAAAACCTCAAAATCCAGTTACCATTTTGGCAGACATGTAGGTCTTAGCTGTTACTTAGAAAAATGTATGGTAATTGCTAGAACTAATACATGAATTTGGCGAAGTAGAGGACATAAAACCAATATAGAGAAATCTGTTGCATTTCTATATGCCAATAATAAAGCAGCAGAAAAAGAAATCAAGGAATCAATCCCATTTACAACTGCAACAAAAACCATAAGATATCTAGGAATAAATGTAACCAAAGAGGTAAAAGATCTATACTCTAAAAACTATAGAAAACTATAGAACAACAGAAGAAGACACAAATAAATGGAAAAACATTCCATGCTCATAGATTGGAAAAACAAACACTGTTAAAATGTCTATCTTACCCAAAGTAACCTACACATTCAATACAATTTCTATCAAAATACCACCAGCATTTGTCACAGAGCCAGAACAACTCTAAAATTTATATAGAACCACAAACGACTCTGAATAGCAAAAGCAATCCTGAAAAAGAAAAGCAAAGCTGGAGGCATTATGATTCCAGACTACAAAGCTGTAGTCATCAAGACAGTATGGTAATGGCACAAAAACAGACATATAAATAGAAGGCACAGATTAGAAAACCCAAAAATGGATCCACAACTTTACAGCCAACTATTCTTCAACAAAGAGGGAAAGACTAAATGGAAAAAAAAGATGGTCTCTTCAATAAATGGTGGTAGGAAAAACAGACAACTAGCAAAAGAATGAAAGTGGCCACTTTCTTAAACCATACACAAAAATAAATACAAAATAAATGAAAGACCTAAATGTGAGATAGGAAACCATTAAATCCTAGAGAACACAGGTAGCAACCTCTTTGAGCTGGGCCATAGTAAATTTTTACTAGACACGTGACCAGAGGCAAGGGAAACAAAAGCAAAAATGAACTATTAGGACTTCATCATCATAAAAAGATTTTGCACAGTGAAGGAAACAATCAACAAAACTAAAAGGCAACCTATGGAAAGGGAGAATATATTTGCAAATGACATATCTGATAAAGGATTAGTATCCAAAATATACAAAGAACTTATAAAACTGAACGCCCCCCCAAAAAAATCCAATTAAAAAATGGGCAGAAGAAATGAATAGACATTTCTCCAAAGAAGACATCCAGATGGTAAATAGACACATGAAAAGATGCTCAACATCTCTCATTATCAGGGGAATACATATCAAAACCATGATGAGATACTGCCTCACACCTGTCAGAATGGCTTAACAATGCAGTAAACAACAGATGTTGGTGAGGACTCAGAGAAAGGGGAACCCTCTTACACATTTGGTAGGAATGCAAACTGGTACAGTCACTCTGGAGAGCTGCATGCAGGTTCCTCAAAAATTTAAAAACAGAACTACCCTATCATCTAGCGGTTATACTACTAGGTATTTACCCAAAGGATATAAAAATAAAGATTTGAAGGGATACATGCACCCTGATGTTTACAGCATCATTACCAATAGCCAAACTATGGAAAGAGCCCAAATGTCCACTGACTGATGAATGGACAATGAATGAAGATGTGAAATATATACATTAATGTCACTCATCCATAAAAAAAAAATGAAATCTTGCCATTTGGAATGAAGTAGAAGGAGCTAGAATGTAATATGCTAAGCAAAATAAGTCAGTCAGAGGAAGACAAAAACTATATGATTTCACTTATACGTTTAATTTAGAAAATAAAAGAGATGAACATATGGAAAGGGAAAAAAAGAGAGAGGGGGGAAGCAAACCATAAAACACTCAATGATAGAAAAAAACCTGAGGATTGGTGGAGCAATATAGGTGGGGGATGGACTAAATGGGTAATGGGTATTAAGGAGAGCACTTGTTATTTGAACACTGGGTATGGTAAGTTAAGTGATGAAATCACTGAATTCTACTCCTGAAACAAGAATTACACTATGTTAACTAACTAGAATTTAAATAAAAATTTGGAAGAAAAAAAAAACAACAACTATCCTTTGAGGTAGGAAAAAAAAAAAGAGAGTAAGAAAATGTGTGGTGATTCAATTCCACAGATTCATGACAAGAGTTGGATAGACATAATAGTTATGACAGAATGTGACAAATAGAAAAATTAATAGAAAACTTAAATTAGTCTAATACAATTGTGGTGTGTGCAAAAAGAGCAATCTCCTAGAGTGAAAACACATGACCAACCTTATTATAAATTTATCAAGGTTCAGAAATTTTAATTTAATTGTGAATTAAATTTTAATTGTGAATGTCCATAAATACACAAATATATTTTGTGTATTTTTTTTGCAAAATTTCATTTTGTTTTTTTTCTGTATAACCCATCTTCTTTAAAAAAAAAAGACATTTTGAAAGACCATATCTTATAGACTATGACATACATTTTGACACTAAAAACCATTAGATTTTCCATTACTTCCACTATAAAAAATTAAGAATTTTGCCTAACACTGAGGTCAAGAAAAGGATTTTACTTTTGAGAAAAAGTTAAATAATAATAGTAATAATAGTAGCCTAATGCTCAGGCTTCAACAACTAGAAAAGGTTGGATACAATTTTTAACATATTTTTAAAGACACCTAAAAGCTTTCGAAACAAGAATTGATGAGTTCAAACATTATAGATAGAAGAGGCATTCTGAAATAAGATGAAAATCTCCTGCCATTTTGGTGTTTGGTTTTTATTTATTTTACTTTATTTTTTTATTTGCCAATTTCATGCATGAACTCGAGATCAGGCTTTTTTTTTTTTTTTTTTTTTTTTTTTTTAGAAAGCATCTTTTGGGTGAAAAAATAACGAGCAGAATTTTATCCCTTATAAACCGTTGGTGGGCAAACTGCAAACTTACAAGAAAGCAAATGCAAAGGATGTTTTTCCTGTTAGATATTTTCCAAATGTAGACCTCTACCAGAGGCTAGAGTGCCAGAAAAAAAAAAAAACAACCAACAACTAGACGGCAAAGGAAATTATCCTGTACTCCTGTAAAGGATACAAAGCAAAGACATATGTCAAATCCATCACTAGTATCATTTTTCAAACAACTGACATGTTTAAGTACATGTGACAGGATGTTGGGGAATGGGCTGGAACATCTGAAGGGCAAAGTCTGAAATATAATATTTCAGGGATGAGAAAATGAAGAGCCAATATGCAATCAGAGGACCTGGAGAATTATGTCCTAGACAGGGGTTGAGCAAAGGGAGACTGAATCATAATTCAGCTAAGTCCCTATCAAGTTTAAATTCTAATTGGATTAGAATGATCAATCCCTTATCAGCTGGAGGAAAATCTTTTTTGTGTGTGAAAAATAATTTCTTGACATATTATTCATCAAAAACCCAACAATTACTAGACAGGCAACATGGCAATAATATATGGCTGGTAATTAACAGAAACAGTAGGTAATAGACGGATATCTGCAGTTTTCCCACATATTGGACTTAACAGAAAATAACTGTAATTAATATGTCAAAGAAAAAAATTTTAAATGGATAAATGGAGGAAAAGATGGAAAACATCTCTAAATGACTAGAATATGTATAACAGAATCAAGACACTCTGTAATTAAACTTTGCAAAATCTGATATTAAAGAATTCAATCTTTGGGTTGAATTACAGATTGGATGGAACAGAACAAGATTATTACACTCAAATATAGATCAATAGAAAATATATAAATTGAAGTACCAAGATTAAAAAGGTTGGTTGAAACAGAACATAGTACAAGGAATATCTGAGCAAAATTCAAATTTAGTCTAAACTTAATTCAAGTCTAATAAGGGAGATACAGACAAAATAAGGTAAAAGAAATATCTGAAGAGAGAATGGATGGACATTTTCTAAATCTGCTAAAATACATCAATCTACATACTTAAGACCTCGTCAAATCAAAACATGAAAAACATACAGACAGGAAAGAAAGAAAGGAAGGACAGGGAAGAAAGAGAAAGTAAACAAAGTCACATAAATATATCATAGCAAAACTGCTAAAAAAATGAAATTCAAAACAAAAAATATAAGATATCCCATAAGGAATGGGGGGGGTAGAAATGTCAACCTAGAAGGTACAGTAATAAAACTAACACCTGAGTTCTAGAGAAGTGAAGAAAATCAGAAGACACAATGAAATGGTCTCATAAAAATACTAGAGTCAGAGGAGGAGATGAGTCTGAATTCTACACCCATATAACCATGAACAGTAAAATTCTGTATTCATGGGCAATATTCTTAAAAATAGGATAAAACTTAAATTATTTTCAGGCAAGGACTGAGATAAATTTTTAGCCATAGCCATGAATGCATAAATTGATAGGTACATGACAGATAGACAGAGGGATACACAGATAAAAGCAGAGAAGGAAAATGATCCTAAGGTAAATGAGAAAATTAAAGGAAGACTAACACCAGAATGGCAAAAATGTGAGCAAATATAAATTAATACTTATCATACAATTCAGTCATTGTAATGTCTTCTGAAATTTTGCTTATGTATAGAACTAAAATAAATGACAATAACATAATACTGGGCAGTTTAAGGTTAAAAGAAATTTCAGGGCTTTAAGGTTCTATTGGCATCAAGAAAATGGTAAAATAATAATTTGTGTTAGACCATAATGTGATAAGAATACATGTTGTAATCTCTAGGGTAACCACTAAAAGAAAATTAAATCAATGTACAAATTGAAGGGGAAATAGGGTAAAGGGAAAACAACGGGAAAATACAAGTATCTGCTTTATTTTTAAAAGAAAAAAGGGAAAAAACAGAAATAAATGTAACACTAGAATACAAGTATGTCCTTTTATATAGGTATATAATATATATTCCTAAATAAATCAGTATTACACTAAATTTAAGTGGACTACACACTCTACAAAAAAGTCCAAGGATGTTAGAAAAAAAACAACAGAAAAGACCCAAGAAATGTGTGTTCCTTAGAAGAGATATATCCTAAAATAAGGACACAGGCTGAAAAAATGATTGGAAAAGATATAGAAAGAAAAGCTAAGTATACTAAAGCTGATATATCATACTGCTATCAAGCAAGATGTCTTCGAAGCAAGATGATTTGATGCAGATATACATTACACATGATAAAAGAAGTCAATCAACAGGAAAATGTAGCAATTACAAATTTATATGCATGTTAACATAATTTCCAATATGAAACAAGGATTGATAGAACTAAAAGGATAATTAGACAAATTTCAATCAAATTGAGAGACTTGAACACACTCTTTCAATAATGTGAGATATAAATAATCTGATAACAGAATTAACAAACTTTACCTAATTGAGATTTATAAAAAGCTGCAACCAACACAAACAGAATTTATAGTATCTTCAAAGGCACATGAAGAATATCTTGATAAAAAAAAAAGTTTATTCTCTCCCCAAATTGGATACCAGCTAGTAATACATTAGAAAAAGCTAAATAGACAAATTCAACAGTATTGAAAATAAACAGTACATTTTAAAATGATCAATATGTAATACAAGAAATGAAAACAGAAATATAATATTTTGAAAGGGAAAAAAATAAATATATTGCAGATAAAAACTTGTGAGATGTAGATTTTTTTAAAAAATGCTTGGTGGGGATTTATACACTAAATAGGTATTAGTAAAAAGAGAAGCTAAAAATCAAGAATTTAAGCTTCTATCTCAAGAACTAGAAAAAATAACTGCAAATGAAAACTGAGAAATGGGGGCACCTGAGTGACTCAGTCATTTAGTGGCTTGTTTGGCTCAGCTCAGGTCATGACCCCAGGCTCCTGGGATCCAGCCTCATATCCTGCTCCAGGCTCAGTGGGAAGCCTGCTCTTTCCTGTCCAGCTCCTCTCCATGCTTGTGTTCCCTCTCTCACTATCTCTCTCTACCATAAATTAGATCTTAAAAAAAAAAAGGGAGAAGAAAACTAAGGAATGTGTAAGAAAAAATAATAAAAATAACAGAAGTAACAAAATGGAGAACATACAGTACATGAAATTAAAATGTAAAGTTAGTTATTTGACTGTTAAAAAATTGATAACTCAGAAATACTGCTTGAGAGGAAAGAAGGAAAACAATTATACTCAGAAATTTAAAAAGGGGGGAATCACTACAAATCCTAGAGACATGAAAAATCAATTAAGATGATATTATGAAAAGTGTTATATCAATAAGTTCAACAATTTAATTATACAAGTTATTCTTTAATACTTATTAATGAAGTTGATAGAATGCATAAATAATCTAATACCTATTTTAAAAAAATGAACTTCTTATTGCAAAGAAAACTCCAAGTCCACATGGTATAATGAAATTACACAACTGTTAAAATTCTTTTGAAAGTACAAAAAGGAGTAGATTATAAACATTTTATCAAGCTAGCAAAACCTTGCTTCTATAGTATGAAAGTATCACAAGAACATAATTTGCAGGCCAATATCCCTCACAAGCATTTGATGAAAAAAAAATTTTTTTAAGACTTATTTGAGAGTGAGAGAGAGAGAGAACAGGGGGGAGGGGAAAGGGAGAGGATCTAGGATATATTAAATCTAGGATATATTAAATAGATAATATATCAAGACCAATGTAGGGTTAATTACAGAAATGTTGGGTAATTTAAATATTTGAAAATCTACGCAATTCACTACATTAACAGGAAAATAAAATAAATCATACGGTCATCTGATAGATGCACGAAAACATTTGGTAAAACTCAACATTTACGATTTTTTTTTTTTTAAAGAGAGGGAGTCAGGGAGGAGGGGTGAGGGAGAGGCAGAGAGAATCTTGAGCAGGCTTCCAGAGGTAGGTCTCCATCTCACAATGCTGAGATCATGACAGGAATTGAAATCAAGATGCCTGGGGCGCCTGGGTGGCTCAGTCAGTTAAGTGTCTGCCTTTGGCTCAGGTCATGATGCCAGGACCCTGGAATGGAGTCCTGCATCAAGCATCATATCAGGCTCCCTGCTTGGCAGGGATCCTGCTTCTCCCTCTCCCTCTCCCTGCTGCTCCCCCTGCTTGTGCTCTCTCTATCTTTCTCTGTCAAATAAATAAAATCATTTTTTTAAGATTTTATTTATTTATTTGTCAGAGAGAGCACAAGAGAAAGAGAAAGCACATATACAAGCAGGCAGAATGGCAGGCAGAGGCAGAGAGAGAAACAGGCTCCCCACTGAGCAAGGAGCCCGATGTGGAACTCGATCCCAGGACTTTGGGATCATGACCTGAGCCAAAGGCAGTGACTGAGCCAGCCGACTGAGCCACACAGGAGTCCCAATAAATAAATAAAATCTTTATGAAGAAAGAAAAAAAGAGCCAGACGCTTAACTGATGGGCCACCTGGGCATCCCTATTTATGATTTTTATCATAATAAGCTAGGAAAAAAGAATGAAATTTCCTTAATGTGATTAAGATTTTTTTGTGGTGGTTTTAAAACATGTCCACAAATTCTTTAATACTTCTCCTTTTAAAAGATTTTAACTTTAATAAAAATCTTTGAGCCTCAAAAATTGTTAAAAAGCACAATATAGCAACCTTTTAGAGATTTAGGGTCATGGGTTATCATAGGCAAACCTTTAGACACTTCTGATTGATACAACTGCTGATCTTATTCAAATTTACCAAATTTACTTGTATCCATATGTATGCTAGAGTGTATATTTAGTTCTATACAATTCTATTTCACAGTTTGCTACATCTATCACCACAGGTAAACAATTCCATCACCACAAGGATCCCTCCTGTTGCCCTTTCATAACTTCTAAAAGTTTATTTTTTCTTTTTCTTTTTTTTAAAAGATCTTATTTATTTATTTATTTATTTATTTGACAGTAAGACAGTGAGAGAGATACAAGCAGGAGGAGTGGGAGGGGGAGAAGCAGGCTGCCCGCTGAGTCCAATGTGGGGCTCCATCCTGGGACCCCACGACCATGACCTAAGCCCAAAGGCAGACCCTTGATGGACTGAGCCACCCAGGCACCCCAGGTTTGTCTTTTCTATGTATAAATGGAATAATACAGTATATAACCTTTGGCACTGGCTTTTTTTCACTCAGATTAATTCTCTGGAGATTCATCCAAGTTGTTGGGTATATCAATAGTTGACTTCCTTTTATTGCTGTGTAATATTCCATGGTAAGGACATATCTCAGTGTATTTAACTATCCACCTATTGAATGACATCTGGGCTTTTTCTGTGTTTTAGCTACCATTAATAAAGATTTATGAATACCAGTGTACTGGTTTTTGTCTGAACATAAGTTTTAATTTCTCTGAGTGCAATTGCTGGCAGTTAGATACTTAGTTTTTGTTTTGTTTTGTTTTATTTTGTTTGTTTTTGAATGAATGAAGAAAGAAAGAAAGAAAGAAAGAAAGAAAGAAAGAAAGAAAGCTAAATTGCTTTCCAGAGAAGGCATCTACAATCTGTGAATGATCAAGTTTCTACATATCCTTGCCAGTACTTAATGTTGTCAATATTTTTTATTTTAGTCATTCTGTAAAGTGTGTAGTGATAACAGTGCTGTTAAATGTTCATTCCTTTGTTGGCTCATGGCATCGATGTACACATGTGCCATCTATATATCTACTTCAGTGAAATGTCTCTTCATATTGCTTGCCCATTTTATAAGTAGATTAGTGTGGGGTTTTTGTGAGTTTTTTTGTTTGTTTGTTTTTTTAGTTTTACTGTTGAGTTTTAAGAGTTTTTTATATATTCCAGATACATGCCTCTTGTCAGATATGTGTTCGCAAATATGCTCTCCCATTCTGTAACTTGAACTTTCATCCTCTTCACATGAATTGAGGCAAAAAACAAAAACAAAAACAAAACACAACACAAACTTTCAGATTTGAAAATGTTCAATTTATTATTTTTTCCTTTAATTAATAGGTTATTTTTTGTGTGTTAATTCTGAGAACTGTCAAGTGATGGTGCTGCTGTTCAAGACAACTGTGCCCTCCCTTACAGCTTTTCTGTATGGTAGAGCAGTGTTGAGGTCTCCAACTATAATGGTAGAATTGTCCACTTCTCCTTGCCATTCTGTCAGTCTTTCTCCATGTCTTTTTATGTTCTGTTATTAGATGCATACACAATAAGAATTGTAATGGCTTTTTGGAGAGTTGATCCCATTAGCATTATGTAATGTCCCTCTTTATCTCACAATTTTCCTTGTTCTATGTTAGCTTTGTCTGAAATTAATATGGTTACTTTAGCTTTCTTTTAATTAGAGCTAGCATAGTATACTTTTCTCCAATATTTTATTTTTATTATCTTTATATTTAAAATGAGTTTCTTATAAACAACAATATTTTGGGGGTGTGGTTTTTTAATCCTCTTTAATAATCTCTGTTCTTTTAATTTGTGTATCTAGACCATTTACATTTAAAGTGATTATAAACCTAGTTCATTAGTATCTACCAGGCTTGTAAATTCTTCTATTCATTGCATTTGATCTTCATTTATTTTTAATCTTCCCCTATTTTTCTGCCTGCTGTGGTTTTAATTGGGCATTTTATATTATTCCATTTTCTTTCATCTCTTATCATATCAATACATACCTTTTAAGTTATTTTTAATGGCTACTCTATAGTTTGTAGAACACATTTACAGCTGATCTAAGTTCACTTTCAAATAGCACTATACTGTTTCAAATAGCACTATACTGTATATATACAAAGTATATATACAGGTAGTATATATACTTTGTAACAGAATATTCTTAATAATTCCCTGTACTGTACAATATTGCTGTCATTCACCACACTTTATATGCTATCACTCGATAGTCATTCAAAATGCTGTCACTATTATTATTCTGAATGAAAGATTATCTTATAGATCAATTAAGAATCAGAAAAAAATACATTATTGTAACTTTGCTTATTCCTTTTCTAGTTTTTCTCATTTCTTTATATCTGAGCTTCTGACCTGTATCACTGCCCTTCTCTCTGAAGACCATTTTTCAACATTTCTTGTAATGCAGGTATGCTGATGACAAATTCCCTCAGTTTACATTTGTCTGAAAAAGCATTTCTTCTTTACTTTCTTTTCTTTTTTACTTTTTTTAAAAAAGTGGGCAGAGACTGTAATTGTTTTTATTTTGGTAAAAAAAATGCAAAACCTAAAATTTAGCATCTTAACCATTTTTAAGGGTGCAATTCAGTAGTGTTAAACATTTTCACATAATTGTGAAACAGATCTCCAGAACTTTTTCATCTTGCAAATCCAAACCTCTATACCCATTAAACAACAGCTCTCCTGCCCCGCCAAACCCTGTTCCTTTCAGTATCTTTGCCTCTCTATGAATTTGGTTACTTTAGATACCTCATGAAAGTGGAGTCACACAGTATTTGTCTTTTTTGTGACTGGTCTGTTTCGTTTAGCATAATGTCTTCAAGGTTCATGCATGTTGTAATATGTGACAGGATTTCCTTCATTTTTTAAGACTGAATATCATTCTACTGTATTCATATACTACATGTTTTATCCATGTATTCATTAGTAGTCAGCTGCATTTCTTCCATATCTTGGCCATTGTGAATAACCCTGCTGTGAACATGGGTGTGCAAATATATCTTTGGGACCCTGTTTTCATTTCTTTTAGATACATACCTAGAAGTGAAATTGCTGCTTACATGATAGTTCTATTTTTAATTTCTGAAGAAATTCATACTATTTTCTATAGTAGTTGTACCATTTTACAATTCCACCAGAAGTATACAAATGTCCCAATTTCTCCCCATATTCACCAATGTTTGTTAAGTTTTTGGTTTTGTTGTTGTTGTTCTTATTGTTGTTCTTTTTAATAGTAGCCACCCTAGTGGGTGTGTCTCCTTCACCTTTAAAGGATAATTTCACTTGGCTTCCTGTGTATGAAATTCTCTCTTTCTTTTTCCTCTGGTATCCCCATGACATGTATGTCACACCTTTCATAATTATCTGTTCTTGGCTATTCTGTTCCATTTTGCTCATTTCTCTTTTCATTCAGTTCAGTAATGCCTCTTGACGTATCTTCAAATTCACAGATTTTTCCCTTCATCATGTACAGCCTTCTGAAAAGCCCATCAAAGGCACTCTCTATTTAGTTACATGTTTTGTTTTGTTTTTAGCCTTTCGGTCCATTCTTACGGTTTTCATCTTTCTGCTTATATTATCCATCTTTTCTTTTATATTGTCTACTTTTACATTTATGACTTTACGTATTACCTATAGTTAAATTTTCTATTTGATAATTCTATCATCTGTGTCATATCTGAATGTGGTCTAGATGCTTGCTCTGTCTCTTCAGATTATGCTTTTAGGATGCCTTGTAATTTTTTGTGGAAAGCTGGTGATGACATACTATATCTGGTAATAGGAACATTTAAGTAAGTATTCCTATTTCTGGTTCCAATACATCTGTTCCCAGATGGTGGATCTTGCTGTAACTCTGTTTCCACCTATATCTCTAGTTTTTAGGGTGTTGGTTTTCCCTATGACCCAAGTTCTCTTGACAGATCCAAGATAAGTCATTGGGTTTCTGCTATTTCATCCCGTTTTTGTACTGTGAAAGGAGGAATGATAACTCCAGATCTCTTCACATGTTAGAACTGAAACTAAAAGTCCTAAGTGTTGTTTTTAATACTGTGTTTTTGTCATGATGACAGAGAACTAATATTTCCATACATAATACATATTTGTACTTTTTTATTTCAAAATCTTGCAGAATATAAAAGTTCAAGTCAACCATAGTTTAACTCCTTTTTCATCTGATTTACATGAAATAAGAATGGAGTGTTTTTATCCATTCAATCCACTGGCTTTCCCACTTTGCTCAGGGCTAATTATTATTTCCTATCAGTTGTGTATCTTTTATGATTTTTACCTAAAAGTATACAGATGCCTACACAAACTTTTTAAACAAAAATCTAATCATGTTTCATTTATTGGTCTCTTATTTTAAGATACTTAATTCCATATAGAGGAATAATCATAGGAATGAAAGTAATAGGGTTCTTTATTACATAATAACTATTGTAGGGCTTTTGGGGCAACTTTTATAATGGTTATTATCAATAAGTATTTGCTGAGCATCTATTGCATGCAAAGCACCCTAGTAAGTACTCTGATAATAAGGATGGCCTGGGGGAAGAAAAAAGTACATATTCAGATATGAATATTGTACTAGCAATTAAAGGCAGTATAGTATTAAAAAACAAATAGCACAAATTTAGAATTGTCCTATTTCACAGGAGGACGAGATCACTATCCCATGCAACAAAAATGTTTTCACTTTGCTAGGATCTGGAACAGGAAAATGTGGCAATAAGTTACATACAACATGTGAAAGAAGTTTTGAACCAAATAAATATTTAAAAAATTAAAAACTTATACTAAGCATTTATGCCTGTTCTGTTCAAGATACATTACATATATTAACATATATAATACTCAACAATCTCATAAGATAAATACTCCTATTATCGTCATTATACCTCTGAGGAAACTGAGTGAGGTTTAAAGAGTGAAATAACTTACCCATGATCATGCAGGCTTTAAAGCAGATAATGTGAAGAACTAGAGCTTTTAACACTGCTAAATCCTGCAGGTGGCTGAGTATATCATTTAGAGAAGAGTGAGGGAGGCTGGACCTATATTTTGCAGGCTTCTGAATGCCAGGCTAAGTATTTTGAACACTTTCCTCCGAGCAATGAGGTATCAATGAAGATCCAATCAGACGAATAGCTTGTACAAAAGAGTGTTTTAAGATAATTAATTTAATAGCAATATATAGAATGGATTGAATTTTAAGAAGATAAAAAAGTAATTATTGAGAAATGTGATTCAATAGTTAAGTAGCAAAGGGGTGAATGCTTATTTCAGAGTAAAAGCAAGAAATAACAAAATCAAAGGATAAGCATTATCATCATATTACTCCCTTAATTCTACCAGAGGCACTATTATCACACCACCAAGGAAAATGGCTTTCTTGAGTTCATAATGTCAGATATCAAACTCAAGATATCTTACCTCTTAGTCTAGCCAAAGTTAAAAAATAAAAGTTTGTATATATGACAGTATGGGCAGAGGAAGAAAATTCCAATTGCCATGTAATGTATTTACCAACATTAAGCATTTCCTAAAAAGTGTTTCATAATACAAAATTGTAAAATGGTATATACTTGAAGAGCTGAAAAATAAAGGTACTTAGAATGAGGTCAAAGTACATATATTAATGTACCATATATTATTTTTAGTGAAAGAACCATTCTCAATAAAGTAAGCAGAAAAAATCTTTTAACAGAGGCAGCACAAATCAGGGGAACCTTATTAAAGCATAAGCACCTGAGAAAATGAAAGAATACAAAAATAAAAGCAAGATCTGAAAAACAGATATTTTCAGTCAGAAAGCAGAACATTCAATATAATAGGAAAAGGCATCATAATAGAAAAAGGAGAAAGAATAAACACCTCTAGTACACACACAAAAATAATAATTGTTTTTAGAAACTAGGAGATGGGTTCCAATTTCCATAACTTAATAAAAAGACACTTTACATGCAAAAGAGCCCTAGAAAAGATTAGAGACTGAATGACCAAAAATAATGCTTTAGAATTGCCCTGCCTTTTTTTTTTTTGGTCAAAATCTCATATTATTCAATATAATCATATATACAAAAAAAGTAATCTAGCAACAAATTAATTTCTAGATGCCTGAATATAACAGAGAAGGACATGTGCAAATAAACTCAGCAGGTAGTTAATAGCTGGCTTCTTCAAAGAACTGATTGTCATCTTTACGTGTGGAAAAAAAAATCAGGGTACTGCCTTTGGGAATATCACTAACATATTTATACTGGTGATTTACCTCACTAGTTAATGGACATCAATATCCTGGCTCCAAAATAGAAGTACTGAGAAGAGATTGAAATGAGCTCAAAGGAAACATTTCACTTCAAGATAAATGCCATGAAAATATAGTCAATTGCAGTTTCTTGGGCATAAATTGTCATGTGTACATACTTCATTAAAAATGAGTTTAATACAAAAAATGATTCTTGGTACTCCACTAATGTGCTCCCTCTCCCCACCTCCTAGAGCAGCACAGCTTAGCTGATGACTTAAATGATAAAAAAAATCATGATAGTGAATAGAAATGGAGCCAAGAGCTACTAGGGGCGGCTTAATGATCAGGATTAGAGTAACTAATTTTCCCAGAAAGACATCCACATCCAAATCCCAGTAGCAATTCCACCTTCTATTCTTGAAAGATCAATGAACTATGTTCCAAGATGCTTTAGGCAGAACTATGAACACACAACACTGTCTTAGGAAACATGGTATAAAATTCATATTTCAATTAAAAAACTTTATATTCAAAATTTATGTTATTTTAAAGTTAAAAAAGGCTTTCTTTTTAACCATTGTTCTATCTTTCCACAGACTTATGATATGACCTCAGGTTAAAATATGGAATTTTATGATTCTATCAATGACTGGTTATTAAAAATAAAATGTCTGTTCTTACTGACCCACTCCCTGCTAAAACTTCACAGGCTTTCTTTCTTAACATGTTTAAATAACTCACCTGGCTATCAAAATGCTGTCCACACAATTGCTACTAATCACTTCATAAACAAAGTCTCAGACCTATGATGAACACCATTTCCAGTACCCAAAGAAGTTCAAAAAACCATACCATCTTGGACAAGGTATCTTATCTCTCTGGACTGGATTTTGATCATACTTGATGATCTTTAAGGAGACTTTCAGTTCTTGGTTGCTACAATGTCACATGCATACCAGCATTTTTAGATTCCAAACTAAGTAAGAATGTCAAGTGTGATGAGCTGAATGTTGCAAGAGATTCAAGCACTGAAATTTTATGAGGTGTCACTAGGACAAAGTAATTATTTTAAACATGTTGGCTTTTGTGTACCAAAGTGCCTAGAGTTTGTGGTACACATGGTAAAAATGCTTTCATAGACTGTCAAATTCAAATTCAACCGAACACTGACTGAGCAAATCTATGTGGTACGATGCTAGGTCCTGCCATACAAATTATCTGTTTAACATAATACTTACAAAAATTCCTAAATGAGTTTGTATTATCACTATTTCAGACTTGCAAAAACTTCTGCAATATATACTACTAAATAGAAGAATGACATTTTGAATACCCATCTTATGGTCCATATACTTAAGATTGTTGTGATATGTGTGTGTTTGTGTGTGTGTATGTAGTATTTAGGATGTACCAATATTGAACACTTGCCAGACATTGTGCTACATATATTGTGTGTATGCATGTGTGTATGTATGTGTATTGCAAGGTAGATGTTATTTGTTAAAACACAAAGATTTAATATCCTCCTCAAAATAACAAGGCTATTAGGGGCGCCTGGGTGGCTCAGTGGGTTAAAGCCTCTGCCTTCGGCTCAGGTCATGATCTCAGGGTCCTGGGATCGAGCCCCGCATTGGGCTCTCTGCTCAGCAGGGAACCTGCTTCCCCTCCTCTCTGTCTGCTTCTCTGCCTACTTCAGATCTCTGTCAAATAAATTTAAAAAAAAAGACTATTAGGTGGAACAACAGCAATTCAAATTTAGACAAGTTTAATTTCCTTCCTTCCTTCCTTCTTTCCTTCCTTCCTTTCTTTATAGAAAAAAGTGGGGAGAGAGAATCCTAAGCAGGCTCCAATGCCCAGTGCAGAGCCCATGCAGGGCTTGATTCAGAACCCTGAAATTGTGACATGAGCCAAAATCAAGAGTGGGATGCTTAACCAAGCCACCCAGGAGCCCCATCAAGTTTTATTTTAGAACCGATACTCTCAGTTACTTCATCATACTGCCTCCAGACCATAAAACTATTTCCCCTCTCCAATTTTCATTTCACTTCCATCACTACTGGACCACAACTCCAAAAAATCATTAGGAAGTTATTTGAATCCTGTATACTACAATGCAGGATAAGACCTGAATATGTCCCATTATCACCTTCTGAAGTCACCTAATTCCTATCACATAAACAAGATGATGATGTGGAAAAAATATTCCTTGCTAGGTCTATGCTTTTGTTCTTTAAATGAATTAAGATATTTGCATATATGCGACTACTGTGTATATGCACCCAATATGTTTAAAGCAGGACAGGGACTGTTGATCTAAACTGGGGTGGTAGGGATTGTGAAGACTTTGTGGTCATTCTACTCTTTGCTTGTGATCCCGTTACATTGTTAAAACTTGGGAGGCAGGGCAGGGAAGCAAACATCCATTGTTGTCTCACACCATACCTGATCTTTAAATTCACACCTGAAAGAAATGGCCTATAGAAATAGCACTGCTTAAATGCAGATTCCTTTCAGCACAGTCTTGTAGATGACCAGCCACATATATATGCATGGTTTCACTCTCACAGATACACTCCAACTGCAGCTGTAATCTACCTTTAAATACCACATTTTCCCTTTGAAAAAAAATTTTTTCATTTTTAAAACTTAGCCTCAGTTCTTCAAAACAAAATTTATCAATCTCCCTTGTGTTTTTAGTAGCAACAATGAAAAGAGACAATTTCTTAAATGGAGAATTGACAAGTGACAGTGATTAATGACATTTTGTTTATTGGTTTGGCTGTAGGCCAAGTATGAAACAGTGCTTCCCTAGACCCCTTGTTGGTAAAATTGCAGCAAAAACAGGTGCAAACACATTACACATAATGTAGTAGAAAAGGGCTTACTTCCAAGAAAGTCTACCCATATTAGTTTACATATTTTGTACTTCAGTAAAGGAGAAATATGGATCAAATTTGTTCCAACTCAGTTGGAAGCTCTATTTTTTCAGTCCACATATTGTTTAAAAAACTAGTTAAGATAAATGTAAGAGGCTTATGCTAGTTTCTATTTTATAATTATTTTGTATTTTTCACAGCTCTTTTTCATTTTTGGGGGGCTAGTTTTATTCTTAATTTGAAATATACAAATAATCAAATCAAAGAGTATTCATCAAACTGTGACTTTCCATTCGTTTCTTTATGTGCTACAGGAAATAGTTTCTGTCCCTGAAAAACTTCCATTCTGATCAGGAAAACTAAACATGCAGCATAGTGTGCTCTCTTCCCTAACTAGACAACAGTTCCTGCAGTTCCATCAATATCCCACTTGCTTCAACTACACTATTTATTTCTCTTTCTACCATCCCATCACCTAGATACCAGATTTGTAATATTTATGCATCAAATCTTCTCATTAAAGTTATTGACTGCCTTGTCCCCACAGGAGAAAGAAGTCAACTTTAGCATTCTGGTCTACAGACACAGATAAAAGGTGGTGAGCAACGAAAATAGTGACTCATTTTTACTGAGGGAGAAATAAAGTGGGAAACTTCTGATGAAAAGAAAGCCCATAATACGCAAGTACTCAGGTATATTAGATAAATAAAAATTATTTTGTAAGCCAAAATAGGCTTATAAAAGAAAACAACCATAATTTCAAAAATGTATATATATATATATATTATTTGATATTAGACATCTTGGGACCTTGAATGTTCCCCAACATTTTCTAAAAATCATCCGAGTGCTCTAAATTGTTCTGTGAATTTTTCCTGACATACTCTCTGGATTTGGATATTATTAAAGTATTTATTCCTATCAATTAAATGAATATATCTCCAATGGAACCGGTACCTAGACTCGGGTTTGCAACCCCCTACTGCATACTGATATTGTGAGAAAGAAATAAAGTTATATTAGCAATAACTTTAATATGTTGAAATTGTGTTATGATTTTTAAAGTCTTTTACCTTAAGGGCATTTGAGCAGCACAAAGATTGAACAGAGAATTTGAAGCACAACCATAATCCATCACCAACTGTTTAAAATGTAGTTCTGTCAAACATATCCAAACCATCAATCCCCATTTCATTGTCAAAATTACCCCATAATCAAACCTTAGCTGAGTGGTTTTCACCCTCAGGAAATTCAGCTCATTAGGGGAATTCAAAAGGGTGGGGGCATTTTAAATTCTGTAATAAAATGATGAATTGTCCCAACAAAAATACCGATGGCACCCCTGCTGAAAAATTATTGTCTGAATCTAGCCCTTTCTCAACAGAAAAGACTAGAATAGAAATATCCTACATGAGTCAATGTCAACCCCAATTCTGTGGGCACCCCAGGGTATCCCCAATTATCTCAAGTGGACTAATGACATTTTCTAAAAACTTCTCAAAGTGGGATTTTAAGATCTTGTATTTAAAAGAAAACATTGCATTGCATTTTGTGGTGAAAAGGTCTTGAAATCAACTAGATAAAGTACTGAAACTTCCAGTATCAGAGCCTGTATCTTGTAAGCTATCTAAATCTAGCACTCACAGAAAAACTAGGAAACTGTCAATCATCTATAGCTGATACAAGATTGAATGGATGGGCTAAAAGAATGGATAAATATTTTGTTCAATGCAAGCTGCCACAGAGGATGTCAAAAAGAACAGTTCCCTGTCCTCATGCAGCTTTATTATGAATTGTGGGAAAATGAGTAACTACTTCAAAAATGTTGATCCTTTAGTAATACAGAAAGTAATACTATTAAAGATTTCTGAATGTCCCCAGGTGGTAATATGATAGGTAAAGCTTTTCTTTAGTATAACTGGTAAAAAGACAATGGCTGGGTAAAAATTTACACAAGTGATACTTCTTATTTGATATTAATAAATCATTGTAAGACTTTTTAAGTAAATCTATAATATTTTCTATCCATAACTTAAAAAGAAACAGTGTTGAACAAAGAAGTTATGGAAATCCAATTACTACCTTTCTTACAATTTTAAATTGTACTGTTATCTATATTTTACTGTGGATTTTATTGGAGGATATTTCCATCTACTCATTTATTCATCTCTCCATCCAACCATCCATCCAATCATCCATCCATCCACCCCCACCACCACCAAATAAGCTTCTGTTATGCAACTCATATGGGCAAAACTCTGAGCTAGACAATTTGGGAAAAATAAAGATATATATGACAAAAAAAATCTATTTTCTAAGAGTTTACAACTTCTGGGGCCTATTTGACAAGATAAATAATAAAATCCTTTGCAACGATGTTGATTTGACAGCAAAGAAATTATTGGTGATGTATTAAATTGGGTCACTGTCGTAGTTCAACATATACTTAGAAATGCCATTCAAATAGATTATAATAAATGTTCAATTTGCCATGCCCTATCCTGTCCTAAGTGCCCTTATGAAACCCACAATTAGCCCCAAATAGCTTGATCATCTCTCTACTCTACTCACCAAAAAGAATGGTGACACCAAATTTGCATTATCTTAGAAAAGTGTTCATAATTTACAATTGTTATGCTGATTCTAGGTTTCAAATAGGCATTCCAATCTGAAGTAATGACAAAAAAGTAACACTGCGATATCAGAATGCTTGACCCTTTTACAGTATCTTCATCAGACACATTCAGTAAAATACTTTTCTATATGGCTTTTTATACTTGTCTGCTATTATTCTGTCAGTCAGCAGTTGAATACAAACTTTAAAATATGGTGATAGTTATTAAAGTCTCATTCTTGCCCCCCTCTTTCTATACTTATACATATATATATATATATATATATATATATATATATATATACATACATATTATATACCCACACATACCATGCAAGTATATGTTTAGATCGGTACATAATGTATCATTCAGTTCAGCATAATCGTTTTTAGTCTATTGATTATATTATTAAAAGAAGGCAGATGGGAAGGAGGGAGGAAGGAAAAAAAAGGGTAGAAGAAAAAAGGAAGGCAGGAAAGATATATTTATCAGGTTCAGATATATTGGCCCAACATTGTATAACTTTATTTTATGTAACTTCACTCTGAAGAAAAGACAGCCCTGACACCTTTTTAAAGATCTTAAACTATGGAGGGATGCCTTTGTGGCTCAGTTGGTTAAGCATCTGCCTTCAGCTCAGGTCCCGGTCCCAGGATCCTGGGATCCAGTCCCACATCAGCCTTCTTGCTCAGTGGGGAGCCTGCTTCTTTCCCTGCCAACCTCTGAGCATTCCCTCTCTCTGTCAAATAAATAAATAAAATCTTACAAAAGATCTTAAACCATGGATACAATTCTAGGGAGACAATATTCCAAACTGTGAATGACATAGAACTTTGGATTTTCTTCCTTCTTCCTATGCCTGTCTCTGGATAATGTTATAGATGAGCACATAAATCAAAAGACTTGAAAAAAGCATTAGAGATGAAATTGAAATCTATAAATTTATTTTGTGCATAACTCTGGCAGGAGCTTTGGTGAGTGAAAGATTTTAAGTGATTACCACCTTGTATCATTTGGGTTTGCTTGATTATAATGGTTAACCCAAAACAAACACACCAAAACCTGCCCCTCTTCAAACTATGATGTCTTCAATTCCCTTCTTTTTAAAATCAGATTAAAAAAAAAAAAGCAGCAACTATCTCCACCCACAGACCCTCCCATTCTTTCTGTGACATTCAGCTTACACCTCTATTATTCTATTGAAATTCCTCTCTCAACAGCCATCTGTACACTCTTTTTTGTCAAATCCAATGGCCTCTGCTCAGTTCTCATTTTACTTGGCTGCATTTCCCAACATTTTCCATTCTAGAGCATTTCCTCTAGGAATTCTCCTCCCTCTGGATCTTGTAAAAAAAGTCCAATGGCTGTTTAGTCCTCCAACCTGAGTGCTTGGCATTCTCCTTCTAAGCTGACTAGTCAGTCAACAAGACTTTCCCACACATATTCAGCTTCCAGACAGTTTCCAGTGTCTTAATCTTTACTATGATGGATAGCCAATGGTCATAGGAAATCTGAGGAAAGCCTCTGGAAATAAAGAGCCAAAAATAAAATATAAATAAGGAAAAGAGAAATTAGATAATCTTGAGATAAGACAGTATACGGGGTAGAGGTGGGGGAAAGCAACAACAAAACAACTCTTTATTAAGTGATTTTTCTGAATTCTTTTAGGTCTGCATCCTTCCTTCACTGAACTCTTTGTTTAGTAGTGGTCAGGTAATGATTGGACAGAGGTTTCCTTATGTGCCTGGAACCAATAAGTCTCCCAGTCTTTGTGGGGATGACCTGCTGGGCCAGACTTTTAACACTCTGCCAGGCAGTTTTCAACCATGCCTTTGCTTTTACTTCCTTCTTGGTCAGAACTTCAAGAGTAGACAGAGGTAGAAGCATATTCTCCTGGCTCATTCCTGAACACAACACACACACAGTGCTGAGCATGTACACAACTGTACAAACCTATATGCATTGCCTTCTAGATTTCCAGGGATATGTTTAAAGTTTTCAGAGTTCCTATGGATATCTCATACCCTGGGATTTTCCTTGCAAGATTTTTATTTAGCCTTTTGTTTGCCCAAACTTTTATCCAACTCTGCAGGGAGCTACAATGTTCAATTGTCTCAATGTATAACTCTTTCAGTGATGTTTAATTTTTTAAAATGTCTCACTCTGATAAAAATAACTAAGTTAATAAAGTATTTAGAGAAGGAAAAAATAGGGAAAAACCTTCACAAAGTCACGTTTCATTCAAAATCATTCTATGCCTGGTTGATCTCTCACATTCTGCAAATCTCAGTGCAAAGGTCATTTCTTCAAGGGAGTCTTTATTGAGATTCCAAAACAACCTCAGGCAATGCTTTACACTGCTATAAATCCTGGAAACCGATGGACCATATCACAGTGTATACATCTGAATATTTGTATAATTTTTTTTTACTATTTGTATAATTATTTGACTACTTGACTATTGTCTCCACCTTTCCTTTTACTTCCTTCAACCTACACCACTTATTGTCACATAGCAGGTTAAATGTGTATTGCATAATGGCATCTCTATATTCCAGCCATAGAGAACTTGTCTAATTCCATGACTTTATTTCCTCTACATACAACCATAATTTCAAACAGTCTCCGGAGGTCCATATGCTGAGTTTTTCACTGCCTGCTGAACCTCTCTATAACAGAGGTCCATTGGGAACTGAAAACTAAGTGTTCTCCCCTCAAATATCTATTTTCATCTTTTCCATATGCTAACTTATCATATAACCTCTACTGAGAATAGAAACTTAGGAACATTTTTATTTGTAGTTTCTTTTCACATTCTTTATCTATTTGGAATTATGTCTTCCTATTACCAACTATACAATTATCAATTTGTTTTCAAACATGCTACTAGAGATGTTTTTCAAATTCTGTAGTAACTTTTCAAATGATATCTAAATTCCTAAAACTGATGGTTTTTCCTTCCAATCTTTTAAAAAAATCTTAACTCCTGTGTTCAATTCCATCCCTTGCACTTGCATATTATGAAATAAATACTGCACCATATTTTTACTGATCCCTGAATGTGCCTCTCTAAATCTAAGCAGCTATTTTTAATTTATTCTCATTTAAGCATAACTGGCATAAAGCATTAACTTTAAGATGTACAAAGTGATTTGATAAATTTATATATTGCAAAGTGATTACCACCATAGCATTAGCTAACACCTACACCATGTCACATAATTATCGTTGTGTTGTATGTGACAGGAGAGAGAGAAAGAAAATTAAAGACTGCTTCTCTTAACAAATTTCAGTATGGTATTGTTAACTATAATCACAGTGCTGCCAATTAGATCCCCAAAACATATTTATCTTCTAACTGCAAGTTTGTAACCATTGGTCAACATCTCCCCAATTCTCCCATCCCCGTGTAACCACCATTTTACTTTGTTTAATGACCTCAGATTTTTTAGACTTCACATGTAAATTATATCATTCTATCATATAGTATTTGTCTTCTCTGTCTGAATACTCTCACTTAGCATTATGCCTTTAAATTTCATCCATGTTGTTGCAAATGGCAGGATTTCCTCCTTTCATGAGGCTGAATAATATTCCATTATAGGCACATACATACTGCATCTTCTTCATTCATTCACTGATGGTCACTTGGGTGCTTCCCTATCTTGGTTATTGTGCATAACAGTGTAATAAACATGGGAATGCAGATATCTTTTTTTCAGATATCTTTTTAATATCTTGTTTTCATTTTCTTTGCATATATACCCCAAAATTAATACTAAGGTTGTAAGTAAATTTCCTACTATTTTCCATAATGGCTGAACCAATTTACATTCTCCCCAACAGGGCAAAAAAGTTCTCTTTTCTTCACAACCTCACAAATACTTATTTTTCGTCTTTTTGATAATAGCCATTCTAACATGTATGAGATGATATCTCATAATAACTTTGATTAGTGATGTTGAGTATTTTTTCAAGCATCAGTTGTCCTTTGTATGTTCACTGGAAAAATGTCTATTCAGATACCATGTCTGCCCACTTTTTAATTGGACTGTTTTATTTTATTCTTACTGAGTTGAATGAGTTCTTTATAAATTTGGATATTAACACTTTATCTGATGTATGGTTTGCAAATATTTCTCCCATTTCACAGGCTGCCTTTTCATTTTTCTTTAGATTGCTTCTTATGCTGTGCAGTAGAATTTTAGTTTGATGTAGTCCTCTTAGTTTAATTATGCTTCTTGTGCTTTCAATGCCATGTTCAAAGTATCCTTACCAAAACCAATGTCAAGGAGGATTCTTCTATTTTCTTCTAGAAGTTTTATGGTTTGGGGTTTTATGTTTAAATGTCAATCTATTTTATTTTTTTAGAGTAGAGTAAGATAGTTGTCCAATGTATTTACTGATTTCCCAACACCATTTATTGAAGAGACTATCCTTTTCCCATTGAATATTCTTGGCTTCCTAGTCAAGTATTTATCGGCCTCATATGTCAGAGTTAATTTCTGGATGCTTGATTCTGTTCCATTGAACTATGTGTCTATTTTTTTGCTGGTACCATACGGTTTTGATTACTATACCTTTGTAGTATAATTTGAAATAGGAAGTATGATGCCTTCATGACCATGGGATATTTCTTTTATCTTCAATTTCTTTCATCAAATTCATGTAAGTTTCAGTGTATAAATCTTTCACTCTCTTATTGAATTTATTTCTAAGTATTTTTTGGTGTTAATGTGAATGGATTGCTTTTATTATTTGTTTTTCAGATATTGTGTTGCTAGTTTATAGAAACACAACTGATGTATTTGATTTTATATCATGGAACTTTACTAAAACCACTGATTAGCTCCAACAGTTTTCCGGTTGAGTCTTTAGGATTTTCTATATATAAGATGATATGATCTGCAAAGAAGACAGTTTTACTTCTTCCTTTCTGATTTGTATGCTTTTAATTTCTTTATCTTGCCTTACTGCTTCAGGTACACCTTTTAGTACTGCATTGAATAAAATTAGTTAAGAGTGGACACCTTTGTCTTGTTCCCAATCTTAGCAGAAAAGCTTTCAGCCTTTCACCATTGAATATTATGTTAGCAGTGGATTTGTTTTATGTGATCTTTATTGTGATTTTTCCTTCTATACCCAAGTTGTTAAGGATTTTTATCATGAGAAGATGTTGTAAATTGTCAAATGCTTTCCCTGTATCTGTAGACATATATATGTGATTTTTATCTTTGTGTTAATTATGAAAGGTATATCCCTTGAATCTAAGGATTACATCCCACTTGATTATGCTATTGTCCTTCTAATGTGCTGTTCAATTTAGTTTTCTAATATTTTAAAAACTGTTACATCTATTATTCACCAGGAATATTGGACTATCTTTTCTTGTAGTATCCTTATGTGGCTTTGGTATGAGGGTAATGTTGCCTTGTAAAATAAGTTTGGAAATATTCCTGTTCTTCAATAATTTGAAAGATTTTGAGAAATACTGGAGTAATTCTACTTTAAATGTTCAGTAGAATTCACCAGTAAACCATCTGGTACTGGGCTTATGTGGGTTAGGAAGATCTGATTACCAATTCAATCCCTTATTCGTTATTGGTCTGTTCAGATCTTTTTTTTTTTTTTTCCTTTTAATTTCTCCATGATTCAGTCTTGGTAAATTGTATCTTTCCAGGAATTTGTCCTTTTTTCCCAGGTTACCCAATTTATTGACATATAGATGTTCATAGCAGTCTCTTATGATCCTATGTACTTCTGTAATATTAGCTGCAATGTCTCCTCTTTCATTTCTCATTTTATTTATTTGATTCCTCTATTTTTCTTAATCAGGCTAAAGGTTTATCAATTTTGTTTATTTTTTCAAAACTAGCTCTTAAGTTTTATTTTTAAGTTTCTATTGTTTTTCTGGTCTCTATTTCATCATTTTCAATCTGATCTTATTTCCTTCCTTCTGCTAAATTTGGGCCTATTTTGTTCTTTTTTTTCCTCCATAGTTCCTTGAAATATAAACATAGGTGGTTTATTTGAGATCTTCCTTTTTTTTCTTAATAAAGACATTAATTGCTGTAAATTTCCCTCTAAGAACTGCTTTCACAGCATCCCATAGGTTTTAGTATAACTCCATTTTCATTTGTTTTGAGATTTTTTGTAATTTTCCAATTTCATCATTGACTCATTAGCTGTTCAGTGTTGTTTATCTCACACATTTGTAAATTTTCCAGTTTTCCTCTTCTTAATTTCAAGTTTTATAACACCACGGTCAAGTAGATACTTGAAATGGTTTCAATCTTCTCACATTTCCTAAGACTTGTTTTGTGGACTATCATGTGATCAATCCTGGCAGGTGTTCTGTATGCACTTGAGAAAAATGTATATTCTGCTGCTGTTGGATGTGATGTTCTGTATATGTCTGTTAGATACATTTGGTCTAAAGTATGGAACAAGTCCAATGTTTCATTTTTGATTTTCTGTCTGGACGATCTATCCATTGATAAAAGTGGAGTACTGAAGTCACCTACTGTTACTGTGTTATTTCTCTCTTCAGATCTGTTAGAATTTGCTTAATTTAGGTGCTCTAATGTTGGGTGAGTATATATTTACAGTTCTTATATCTTCTTGATGAGCTGACACCTTTATATAAAGATTATAAGAGGACCTTCTTTGTCTCTTACTACCATTTTTGGCTGAAAGGCTATTTTGTTTGTTAGAAGTATCACTACCACTGCTCTCCTTTAGCTTCCATTTGTATGGAATATCTTTTTCCATTGCTTCCCCTTGAGCCTATGTGTGCCCTTGAAGCTGAAGGAAGGACCTTGTAAGCAGCATATAATTTGGTATCTCTTTTTCTTTTTTTAATCCATCCAGCCACTCTGTACCTTTTGATTAAAGAATCCAACCGATTTATATTTAGAGTAATTATCGATAGACTCACTAATTCCATCTTATTAATTACTTCCTATTTTGCCGTTTCATTGTACTTTTTTCTTGTCTCACTGTCGTCTTCTGTAGATCGGTAATTTTTCCACGGTGTTATGCTCTGATCTCTTCTCTTTATATTTTATAAATCTACAGGTTTTTACTTTAGTTGTTACCATGAGGTTCACAAATAACATCTTACAAATACAAGCCTGTTTTACACTGATAGCTACTTAACATCAATCTACCCTTTCCTCCCAATTTATATTTGTGATATCATAATTTACCTCTTTTTATATTGTATATTCACTGTATATTCAATTATATTGTATATTCACTCCAAATTTATATTTTTGTTTTCCTTCTTCAATGGGGTGTTCAAATTTCTCCTCTGGAAACCTTGACTTCTACAAGGGTCTCTCATCTGTGGGTATCTTCCAAAGTCAGTGTTCTACAGGTACTCCCAGCCTGGAGTCCAGAGGGGTTAAAAAGAGTTCACAGGTACCTGGAAGTTCCACAGCCTGAACCAAGGTCTGTCTACCTATTAACAAGTGCACAGGTGAGTAACATTCAACGTAGGCATATGTGAATATAATTCACAAATTATAGTAGCTATAGTTTTTTAAAATAATCTTTTTATTTAATCTTTAAACTATCAGTACGAGGTTAACACACTATCACATTACAAAATTAGAGGTTTTTGCACCTATGTAATTACCTTTACTATATGCTGTATATTTTTTTATGTTTTCATGTTATTAATCAACTTCTTTCCATCTCAGCTTGAAAAACTTTCACTGTTCCCTGTTAGGCAGGTCTAGGAGTGACGAACTCCCACACCTTCTGTTTGTCAAGGAAAAACTTAAAATCTCTTATGTTCTGAAAGATAACTATACCAAGCAAAGTATACCTGGCTGGCAATATTTTTCTTTCAGCATTTTGAATATTTCATCCTCCTTCTCCTGACCTATAAGGTTTCTGCTGACAAATCTGCTAATAGCTTAATGAGGATTCCTTTGTATTTTGCACTTATTTTTTTCTCTTACCACTTTTAGGACTTACTCTTTGTCTTTTATTTTTTACCATTTCATTATAATGTGTCTGAGAGAAGACTGTTTTGGATTGAGATAAGGAAGTGATCTTTTAGCTTCATGGATTTCAATGTCTAAGTCTCCACGTATGGTAAGATTTCAACCATTATCTTTAAAAATAGACTTTCTGCCCCCTTCTTCTGAAATTCATATGTTCTGATATTCATTCTTTTGATGGTTGTTCATAGACCATGTAGGCTTTCTTGGCTCTGTTTTTTTTTTCTTTTGTTCTCTGTGTTATTTCAAATTTCTACACTCTAACTCACTGATTCATTCTTCTGCATCATCTATTCTGCTATTGATGCTCTCTATTGCATTCTTCACTCCTTTCATTGACTTGTTCATTCTCTATGATTTATATCTCATTATTCATTTTGTCCACGTAGTAGTTTCCAGATTTCTTTGAATTATCTTTGTTTTTTGGTGTTATGAAGTTTCCTCAAAATAGTTACTTTGGGTTTTTTTATCAGGTAAATTTCAGATCTCCATGTCACCATTTTCAGTTACTAGAGGAATACTGTCATCTTTTGACCTCTGTGTCTTTGTTTCTTCACGTTCCTTGGAGTTTTATACTGATTTTTTGCATCTGAAACCACAGTAACCTCCCCTAATCTTTACCAGCTGCCTTCAGGTAGGAGATATTTTTGCTTGTTCTGCTATAAATTTAGAGACCTTCTGTGGCCTTTTTAGATACACCTGTTTCACACTTCTTGCACCCTTTGTGGCAAAATTCTTAAGCTTGTATACCTTCTCCAGTTCTTAAAACTCACCAGACTTGCTACTAGAAACTTTTTTCCCCCTGAGGGTGGCATTATAGTTATGATTGCCATTTCTCTCTTATCCACAGACCCTGGCCTGTTTTTTACACAGGTTCCCTGTCTACCTGAACTTGCTCCCAAGGCCACCCTTGGGATTGTATGCAAGGAACCAGCTGAAGTGGGGAGATGTGGATTTTGAACTTGAGAGATTTGAGGTGTATGTGAGCCAGTTAAGAGCACCCTTAGGTGAGGTTTTCCCAGCAGATGGCAAATGGGCTTACTGGTGGAATCCAGAACATAGTCGAGACTCTGTCCCTTTAACATCCTCTGATATTTTTATCTGCCTCATTCCTGATGTCCTCCTCCCACCTGGGTTATGGAGCTCCCATTTCAATACCCTAGTGTGTGAGACAAATGGATTTCCTTAGCAGCATCCCACAGAGCTGAGAAATTGGGTACTCACTCACTGTTCTCCCTTTCTCCCATGGAAGAGATTGTGGGCCTCCTCTAACTCTAAGCTGTACAACCTTATGGGGAGGGATGATGCTGTCAGAGTTCCTTTATCCATGCCAATGTCTCCAAATTTATATTTTTGTTTTCCTTCTTCAACGGGGTGTTCAAATTTCTCCTCTGGAAACCTTGACTTCTACAAGGGTCTCTCATCTGTGGGTATCTTCCAAAGTCAGTGTTCTACAGGTACTCCCAGCCTGGAGTCCAGAGGGGTTAAAAGGAGTTCACAGGTACCTGGAAGTTCCACAGCCTGAACCAAGGTCTGTCTACCTATTAACAAGTGCACAGGTGAGTAACATTCAACGTAGGCATATGGAATTAAAATTACCTAATAAAAGCTGGCATGTTCCTCAAATCTTGAGAATGAATATTATTCATTCTCTATAAAAGAATAAATAGGTGAAAAGTAAGATATCTAGTTACTTGTCACCTCTTACATATAGAACATGAGAGAACATATTTTATTAAAACCAATGTCATCAAAACTGCTATATTGCAGTCACATTATATGGATACAGAAACCTGATGTTATAGTATGAACTAAACAGGTTCACTGAGGAAACTCCACACTGTTTTCCAAAGTGGCTGCACCAACTTGCATTCCCACCAACAGTGTAAGAGGGTTCCTCTTTCTCCACATCCTCTCCAACACATGTTGTTTATGGTCTTATTAATTTTTGGCCATTGAAACTGGTGCAAGGTGGTATCTCAATGTATTTTTTTTTGTTTTATCTTAATTTTTATTTATTTTTAAAATTTCTTTTCAGTGTTCCAGAATTCATTGCTTATGCACCACACCCAGTGCTCCATGCAATACGTGCCCTCCATAATACCCACCACCAGGCTTACCAACCTGCCACCCCCCGTCCCTCCAAAACCCTCAGATTGTTTTTCAGAGTCCACAGTCTCTCATGTTTAGTCTCCCCCTCCAATTTCCCCCAACTCCCTTCTCCTCTCCATCTCCCCATGTCCTCCATGTTATTCCTTATGCTCCACAAATAAGTGAAACCATATGATAATTGACTTTCTCTGCTTGACTTATTTCACTCAGCATAATCTCTTCCAGTCCATGTTGATATGAAAGTTGGGTGTTCATCCTTTCTGATGGAGGCATAATAGTCCATAGTATTTATGGACCACATCTTCCTTATCCATTCCTCTGTTGAAGGGCATCTTGGTTCTTTCCACAGTTTGGCGACTGTGGCCATTGCTGCTATGAACATTGGAGTATAGATGGCCCTTCTTTTCACTACATCTGTATCTGGTGGTGGGTATTATGGAGGGCACGTATTGCATGGAGCACTGGGTGTGGTGCATAAGCAATGAATTCTGGAACACTGAAAAGAAATTTTAAAAATAAGTAAAAATTTAAAAATAAATAAATAGGTTCACTGAAATGTATTTGTTTTGTTAAATCATTAAAGTGTTATATGTAAGAAGGTATAATTAAAATATTAATTTTCTTTTATAAGTTTTATTGTAACTTTATTTCAAGTTTATTTTATTACTAGACTTATAATGATAAAGAAAAATAGGTACATAATTAAAAATTAAAATAGAATAAATAGTATATAATCAACTTAACATTTTCTGATGTTTATTTTCTTAGAAACTTTCTATGTATTTGTGAACTTTTGTAGGCCTAAGAGTAGACACATACACACAGACATATTCACAGACATGTGTCTTTATTTCACATAATACAAAAGATGTAATAAATACCAATCACAGATTCTACACAATGTATAAGAGGAAATGTTTTATTTCTTTATATGGTAATGGAAAGTAAGAATTCTGGTCAATTGGAAATAAGACTGAACAGAAAATAGTGTATGTGATAGAACAAATGTTGTTTTGATGCATTTGTGTATCTAAAGTAATTTGAATGTGGTTTTTACATTACTTTCTAAATGATATGTTGGTCACTTGAGGTGAGAGGGGAATAGCAGAAAACAAACCCAATAATGGCTTTTCAATAGAAATTGCTTGTTTTCTAAGGAAGTAAATAATTTTGCCAGTCGTCTGCCATCATTTATGGGGCTCCTGTCTTCACACTGAATCCCAGAACAACTTGAGAGAATTTTCTTTATTTCTTTTTTTCTTTATTTCTCTATTTCATTTTTATTTCTTTTCTAATTTTCTTTAGAAAACTGCACCAAAATAACTGATATGGAATAATTAATGGCTAGAAATGGTAGGAAAAAAATATATCTTCTAGGTTTAGATGAGCTCTTTTAATGATTTTTCTTAGGCTATGAGGAAATTGCAGGGGGAAAAAAGGATATTGACACTTAGGATAAAGGAAAAGAAAGAGAAGTTCTGGAAATAAATTTCTAAGAAATTTTCAAAATACAAGTTTTTAATCTATTTTCCTTCAATGAAATGTCAACTTCTCAAGTGTTGATCCTGTTTATAGTCAAAACAAGGTATGTGTTGTCAGCCATTATTAAAGGATCACTGAATGATGGAAAGTGTCATATCACTTAGTCTAACACTTGAAACATGGTCATTTTTATTAAGGTAAGAAAATTCTCCCACTTTATTCACATTTTCCATTTTGTATCTTTATATCTAACTAATGCTTCCTGTCTTCGTTGTCTTAGAGTAAGAAAGTTTACACTATACATTTAACTTTTATTAATTTATTTTGTCTCTAGTTCATTTTGAGAGTATCCTCTCCACACTAGGTTCAGACAGAGAAATCCAATGCCCATAGTTGGCAAAGATGATCCACCAGCATCTATTCTTCATATCTTGTTTGGAAGGCAGAAATGCCTTCCAAATTTTAACTGAGTCTTTTCACCTTTGCAGCCATGTCTACTTTATGACTAAGTTTTAATCCAGTCAAATTGAGCAGAAGTTATACAGGCAATTTCTGTGACATCGTCTGTGTCAAAACTCCTGCCTAGATTTTATCTTTCATTTTTCCCTTCCCACTGGCTAAAATTCAGGAGGGGTGTTAGTGATCTACCTTGCCCAAGCAAAAACACTATATCTTCACTATATATTAACTAACTAGAATTTTAATAAAAACTTGAAACAAAACAAAAAGTAACACTAGATCTTAAAATCACATGAAAACCACATGTTGAGGATGAAAAGCCACCCTGGCAAACAAAAATCTTGGATAATCAACTGGATCAGACTCCACACACCCTTCCTGGACTATTTTTGGAGAGAAAGAAAGGGAAACAAAACAAAACAATAACAACAACAAAAAACAAACAAACAACGGACAAAAACAAAAAACTGCTGATTTATTTATGCCACAGTATTCTGGGGTCTTATAAGATTTCATGGTTTTACCTACACACTAAATGATGCCAAAACTGGCAATGGACATAGTATGCTTTTACCAGTTACACAAATAAACAAACAAACAAAAACTAAAAGTGGATAGTAAGAAAACCTGCATTGCAAACTGGAATGCTATAAGCCTTGTTATGTTACGGTCAAGTATTTCAACTGTTATCTGCAATAACTTAGAAAGCAGATCACATGCTTTAAAGAGAATGTGATTCTAGGGCTTGGGACTGACAACAGAATGTTGCCACTATTTAATGTCCCTTAATGCTTTTAGCAAGGAATTATAAGAAAGAAATAAGCCCAGTCAAAAAAATGACAAATTCCTGTGCAGAGATGGAATAGACTAAAATTCCTTAAGGAAGGTTTTATCTACCTTTGGCCTAAGTTAGTGTAATAATTTTTAGTAGGCAGGGGTGGAAAAGTCATCTGCTTATTTAACTCAAACAATGGAAAACAATACTGCAGATATTTCTCCAGTGGCTCTCATTATGACTTTTCAAACAGAAAAATAGAAGCTAGTCTAATGGTAAGGATCCAATTAAGGAATATTACCTTACCCCATTAACCATTTTTTTATTTTTTTAGATTGTAACCACTGAAATGAAGGAGAAAGGGGATCATTCTGAAATAGAAGCCATTATTTCTTATAGGTTTAGAGAACTATGTCCAAAAATTAACTTTGGTATGACTGATGGTACATGAAAGTTACTGAAACTATATTTATCTGAAGTTTTTTAAATAAACTATATTGTCAAAGAAATATCCAGCCATACTTTGAAAACCCATGTGATTGTTTGAATCCTAAAATTATTCCTAAACTTTGAAATCTGCACTAGCAGAAGGTGGTTGTAGAAGCTGGACAGTTCTGCCCATTCCAATACAGTCACAAAGATAATGAACATGGAAGACTGATCTAAAAGGCTAAATCAGGGCTCATGGAGAACAAGATCAAGTTATCTCTTTCCAAAAAAGAGTACCAACATCTAATAAAGAAACTTGTTCCACTGCTAGAATAGAGAATTTGTGCAATTTCTGTTCAGCAAGACCTTGTCATTGATATGAATGATAATTCTCATGTCTCCTAGTTCTCCCTTTTCCAAATGGAAAGATGTTTTGGCATTTATATATACGACTCTCCTTTAATGATAGTTATCTCTTGGGAACACTGAACATGGACACCCTTAAGACCAAGGAGACTGGAGAGTAGAAATTGTAAACTATTCCCCAGATGCATTTTCCCACTCATACTTCTAGTAGTTAACCCTCTTTACTTATCTTTAGCTAAGCACATATCTGCTCAACCTGAGACTATATTTCTCAGTCTTCTTAAAGGTAGGTGTACTCATGTGACTAAGTTCAGTAAAAAGGGTTTTCAATAGAAGTTATATATTCAATTCCCAGGTTATCTACCTTACATTTGAAGCTTCTTGTCCTAGATTTCTTGCTGCCTACTTTGCATGGGCATGGTATTGTAGAACTTCTGTTCATCATTTTGTAAGTATGGATCAACCAGCAAATTAAGTCCAGACCTGGAAACCACATGTTGACAATGAAATCTGAGTAGCATCTGTTTTGTGTGTGTTGAGTTTGAGAAGTGCTTTATAGATCCTGGATATCAACCTTTTGTCTGTACTGTCATTTGCAAATATCTTCTCCCATTCCGTGGGTTGCCTCTTTGTTTTGTTGACTGTTTCCTTTGCTGTGCAGAAGCTTTTGATCTTGATGAAGTCCCAAAAGTTCATTTTCGCTTTTGTTTCCTTTGCCTTTGGAGACATATCTTGAAAGAAGTTGCTGTG
>PISX010016295.1:0-46856 GCA_004024625.1 Mellivora capensis
TGAATTATCTTATTCTTTTGTTAAAATGCTTAATATAGTTTTCAAATTAACTTTAAAATTGACTTCAACTAGTCAATGTTCTTCTGTCTCAGTAATATTGCAACCCATGTCAATTATTCCAGATATGCGATATTCTATTCTATATGGCAGCAGATTTTTAAATCATGATCTTAGAATACAGTTTAAATTAAATAGAGGAAGGGAATGTAAATTAGAAAATTTAAAAGATGAAGTTGCTGTAAGATATTGGCAGTTATCATACATGTGCTATCTTTTATTTGAAGACATGACAAATGCATGAAACTCATACCATATTCTGCTAACTCTTACCAAAACTTGACATGTGCTAAAATGTTAAATCTACCAATGTCAGTTAGTAGTCCCCTTTATGAAAATGTATTCAATTTTTTTATGTCAGTTTTCTTTCTTTCCACATACAATTTTGGAAGCTTTATAAGGTATTCATGACCAAGATAATTCTATTAATTTTTTTGTCCTCGTCATTTTTACATGGCATTATGGAGTATGTTCAGGAGAATATAAATACCTGGAAACTTACAAGAAATTTTATCATTTTTCGGTATACAAATTGCCTATCCATAAAAGAGAAAACATTAGCTTCCATGAGCTGCTACTTACCAGGGTCCTCATGGAGTCATCCAATAATGCTACCATGCTAAGGCAGATTAGCTGTGCCAGTCTGACTGCCACATCCTTGCTGTGAATCTCTATAGGCCAAACAGACTTTTCCTGAGGAAAACTTAAAGGGAGAATAAGGTTAGAATCCGTGAGTTCATTTGATTCTATGATTGCTTTGAGGGGGCAGAGCTGGATTAAGGGATGTTTCATATTTTAAGCAACTTCCAAAAAATTATTTTGCTGAGTCACAGATGTTACAGTTTCAAGAGTCCAGAAAAAAACCCTCACTGATTCTTCTCACCCGGGTGATAAATCATAACTCCACTTTATGGATGAAGTAGTTGAGTCTCTGAGAGTTTAAGTGCTTTGAAAAATACCACACAGTTAATTCAACTAGAAACAGGCACTTAGTATGCTGTTATAAATGTCTATTTGGTTCTTATTTTTTTGACCCCCTTCAAAAGATTTTAAGCACCAAAGAGTACACATAAAGAGATCATGTTCATATTAATCACTTTGAATCATTGGCTCCTAGCACCCTGCTTGGCACATAGAAGTCCAATGTTATTGGGGGGAAAAAAGTAATAAACAGAGAATGGTAGCTCCAGGACCACTCACAATATATTACTCATGGGTGGGTATGAATAGGTATTTGTTTTAGTTAGAAATCATGAATGATACAATCCTATTTGCATTTAGTAAAGTGGTAAAATCAGATAATTTTTAAAAGAGTAGAGGACCATATCATACCATACCTACAAAAAAAAGGGAAAAAATTTGTTTTTTAGTCCTTCAAACTACAAAATAGAGTATGAAAATTGACACATAAAATGCACAACAATGCTTATTTCATAGTGTTCAATGGAGCCCAAATGAGGCTTTACTCCTTAGGGTGACTGATACCCTTTACGAAAAGAATCTAACAAAACATTTTGTAACCTTTTCAGGAAATGTTATATTTTTCCTTTTTCTCACCAGAGGAGTTTCTTTCTGAGCCAGAGCACCCAAGAAATTCACACCGAAAATTAACTTCAAAAATATCATGCTTCCCTACCATCATAATTATTAAAGGCCTCCAGGTGTTCCATCCTCAGCCTCTTTCAGGCAGGAAACCGTTCCGGTCTTTTTGACAGATTTCGAAACAGAGAACCAATAAATCCATCTCTAACCTCAAAGACCTAGCTGTCAGTTGCAGATTGACAGGTCTTTGTTTTGTTTTGTTTTGTTTTGTTTTGCTATGCTTTGCTTTCCTTTATCCTGGGGGCACTAATGGCTGCTAATAATTGGGACTTAAAGATAATCAAAGAAGAGACACAAACAGCATTATATATTAGAGAATACCATCAGACTGCCCTAAGCATCATTTTTTTCTCATCTCCCACTAACATGCATGGGTTTACATAATGTTTCTTTCAAATACAACTGTCAGAAAACATCAGACCAAATTGATACTATTTAGTATTCAGGTGGTCATTTATTTTGCCAGAGAAGAATGGAAACAAAAAATGTACGAACAGAGTAACTTTCCCATAGAAAACACCTATCCTTTTAACATATTCTTATTTACCAGAGCTCTATTATTATATGAAAAATCTCTTGGGTTTTGAGTAATCATTTATCAGATCAACTTCGTAGTGAGTTTATTTATCAGCCAACTGGAAATTCATTCATATTCACAAAGTCATTGTTCTGTCAAGTATATTCACTCTAAAAAAAAAAAAAAGAAAAGAAAAAAAACAGGAAAAGAAGGACAGAAAAGAAAGATGTTGCTTCATGAAATGTCTTATTCTGACACGCAGACGATTAGGTTATTCTTGGGTCTCTTTCTCTGTTCTATAATCCAGAAAATGAGCTCCCTATATTATTCTATTGCTATAATTTAAAAAGCCCTGGCTTCTAGAGAAGAAATTTGAGTTTCTTTTAGTTTTGAAGATAATATATAAAGTTTGTATAAATATCTGTATCATCGATGAAAATTGCTCAGCAATTTAGTTTTCTTGAAAAATCTGAGGGGAAAATATTGGAGAATAATAATAGCGGGCTGTATTTGATTTCACATCAGTTGGCAGTTTTTCCCTCTTAATTTTAGTAACCATGTAAGCATCACAAGTCATCTCATTTCCGTGTTTCTACTCTGCCGCTATAGATTTTAACACAGTAGCTGATCTGAGGGGGCATTCCTGTGATCAAAGGCAAAACAAACTTTAAAGAGATTTCTCTATTTCATTAAAGATGATCTTAAAGTCCGCAGTGGAGTAAGACTATTTTTTTTTTTAATCTTACTTGGAGGTTTCTTATTTGAAGGTAACCTAGAGAAACCAACTGAATGAGAAGTTAATCTTCAGATTTCTTGGGTTGTCCTATGAAACGTCTCTCCTGGTCACACCATGACATCTGAAACAGTCCGTCTTTCCCAGTGTCCACCTCTGTAATGCAGGGCAGGTGTATGTGTGTCCTTTATGGAAGTGATTGTGAATTGTAATGAGACTCTGTCTACCTGGCTATTCCTGACTACTTTAGAGATCAAATTTTGATGTCAACACAGACATAGAGGCAGTGACCTATGATGAATCCTGCCAAGTACAAAAATTTGCCAGTGAGAGGTGTTTTGTACCACACAGTGACTAGTAAATAAATCATATCTTCTCTCTCAGGGCTTTTAATTAGAGACAAACAGAGAAACAAAGATAGTAACGTGGCTTAGTGGCCAAAAACCATTTGGACTATTATCACTTAGGATATTTTCTGACACAGCTAATAAAATACTCAGTCCCAAACCAGACTGAATAATAAGGAAGCTAAATTTCCTCCCATTAAAACAAAAAAACAAAAAACAAAAAAAACGAAAAACAGAAGCAGGCAGGGGAAATGTTTGAAGGCTCCAGGTCCACTTCTCAGTGCCTCAGTTCTGCCCATGGCTTTGCTCTCAAGCTGGAAGCAAAATGCATGCAGTGGTTTAACAAGCAAAATTCCAAAGCCAACAATACCCAAAAAAAGGAGATATACCATTTCTTCTAATACTGTCTTTAGTACAAGGAAACCTTTCCAGAATCCCTCCAGATCATTTACCTCCTATACCCTTCATAACACAATCACTAGCAAAAGGAATAGGATTATCATGATTTACCCTCGCTGCTATATAGATGATTCTATTTTCTGAGCCTACTCCCTTGTGTATCTTCGCAACAAGATTTCATAAGTTGAATTAATTTTAACATGGTCCTATCAACTTCTAAAGACTCCAGCACAACATCCTCCTTACTAGTAACCCCGCAAACTTCAGACCTTTTCTTACTTCTTACCCTATGTTGTACCTTTTCATATCTTATTCCTTTAAGCCTTACTCTTTAGTGTTAAGAGTAAAAATATCATTAAGAGCCATAACTTCCTCCCAGATTCAAAAGGTCCTTGGTCTGATGGGAACCTAAAGATAAGTACTAAAGGTATTTGCTTTAGGCCTCTCTACCTTACTGTTAAAGATACTCCCTGTTTCCAAACACTGGCTCTTTCTTATTTTCTTACTCCTTAGCTGCTGTCTCAGTTTGCTGTTGCTTTCCTTAACTCAGTCATTGCCGGAAGGAAATCCATCATCATGACCCCTGTGATCCTACTGCTGTTGGTTATTGACCAATAGCTTCCTCCAACTGCCGTCGTTGCCACAGCACCGCAAGAAATCCTATGAAGAGAGAGCCTTCTCCTGTGACTATAGTTCTGTTGACCAATTCAATAACCTACAGCTTTTTAGCTGTTTTAATGTGTTTTAGTTTCAAAGAGACCTTTAAAAAGGTCTCTTAGTTTTTTGGTGTTGTGCAATACATTGGTGCAAACTTAACACATTAAAACCATACAAAGTTATTATCTCAGAGTTTTTGTGAGTGAGAAGTATAACATAGTGGGCTGGGTCCTGGGCTCAAGGTCTCAAGAGGTTGTAATTAAAATGTTGTCTTGGGCTGAGTTCTCTTCTGTGAACTCTTCCAAACTCACAAGATTATTACTAGAATTAATTTCCTTACAGCTGTAGAATTCATTGAGCTTCCTTTTTCAATAACAGCAGAAAAATTTCTCTGACTTTAGGAAAGCCCAGTTCCTTGTAAGTGTTCATATAATTAGGTAAATCTCATCCAGGATAATCCCCTTTTTGATTAATTAAGCACAACTGATTTGGGACCTTATCATGGGGATGATAATTCATCATATTCATGGTCCCATCCAGACTCAATGGGAAAGGATTATAAAAGGTATGTACACCAGAGGGTGCAAAAATTGGAGAGCAAATTCAAATTCAACCTATCACAAAAGGCATCCTTCATTTTCACTTTATAGTCTTTATGTTGGGATAAAAAGATAAATGAGAGTTTACCTCTGCTCTTATTTTAATTCAGAAGGTATGTGTAAAGATCCTAAATAAAGCCAATGGGATAAGTATCACAATAAAAAACAGTCAAGGAATGCAATAATTCAGCAGAGGAGAAATGTTAATCTAGTATGGAGGAGGAGAAAGAAAGAAGGATCATGACTTAAAGTGGTGAAAATCTCTTTAAAATGTGATGCTCTCAGGGATGGGTAAACATCATTCAGGTTGAAAGTTAGAGAAAGGAGAAAACAAGAAAAATAAGAGAAAAGATAGAAAACAGTCACAGGCCTTGAAGTACATATTGATAATTAATTAAACAAGGAGGCTCTAAGACTGAGGTGCTTTTAGTACCTTAGCAGCCTACTAAGCAAACCAAAGTCTAAGCTTATAAATGTATCAAGACTAGGGCACCTGGGTGGCTCAGCTGAGTGTCCAACTCTTGGTTTTGGCTCAGGTTGTGATTTCAGGGTCATGAGATCAAACCCCAAGTCAGACTCTGCGTTCAGTGGGGAATCTGCTTGAGATTTTTCTCTCCTTCTCCCACTGCCCCCCAACCCTACTGTCTCGCTCTCCAAAATAAATAAATAAATCTTAAAAATGCATCAAGATTAAGAAATCAAAACCTAAGGACAACAGTCATAGACAACTAGACAGGCCCAAATAACGCTACTTCTTAAGCTATAGCCAAATTGCTTTTTGCTTTGCTTCTGCCTCTTCTCTGTTAAGTCTTTTCCTGAGTGTTTTTGGTGGAGGGCTAACCCCTTCCCATTTGACACTGGTCAATCTGGATCCATTTTTGTTCAAATAAAACTTTAAAAAAATTGTAGCATGCTCTAGTTTATTTTTTAACAGTATCAACATGTAGCATCCCGTAAAACAGTAGGCATTTTTCATTTTGCTACAGTTTGAGGTTGGAGGTAGGAAGTGGAAATTTAAAATAGGTAGTAGCATTACACTGAGAATAGTGAATGCCACTGTGTAGTGTGGCTTTGGAGAGAGAATCTGAAGCATAGAAAGAATTCAAAGATTTGGACTTTAGCGTCAACAGCCCATAAGTTTTAGATACTCATATTGAAATTCCCAGGAAGAATATATGGAGAAAAAAGAAAAAAACCCAAAACAAGCAAACAAACAAACAAACAAAAAAAACCAATGAGCCAATAATTGAATAATGGTTAAATAGAGGAAGAAGGATCTTCAAAGCTATTAGAAAAACAATAGCCTAATAGCTAGAAGAAGTTGGACAAAGAAGAATCCTAAAAGTCCAAAAAGAAATGTCAACCATGTCATTTAAGACTGTATAGAATAAGATAAAGACCAGAAGGTCCTTCACATTTGCTAAAGCAATTAGGTCATCGAGTACCTTCATTCAAGAAATTTAATGAAGTAATTGAGAGAAAACACCACTTGAAATTGTCCTAGGGATAATAGGAGGTGAAAAAATGAAAGTAAAAGAGAAGACTATTCTTTAAGAAGTCTACACGTGAAGAAAAGAAGTTTAAGAGAAAATCTAGAGAAGATGCAATTTTTCAAAAATGTAAAGCTTTGAATATTTGTAAGTTGCATGTAATAATCAACACAAAAAGTATTAAAGTAAAGGACTCAGAAAAAATAATTGATAAAAAGAAGTCATGAAAGAGAATGGAAATCAGAAGCACCAATAAAAGGGATTGGTCTTGAGAAGCAGAGATGGTATCTCTTCTATTGAGACTGAACAGAAGCAGAAATGGGAGGCACCTGGGTCAGTTAGGCATCTGCCTTCAGCACAAGTCCTGATCTCATGGTCATGTGATTGAGCCCTGCATCGGGTTCCCTGTTTAGTGGGTTGTCGGCCTTTCCCTCTGCCCCTCACCTCTGCTTGTACTCTCTCATGTTCTGTGTCTCTGTCTCTCTCAAATAAATAAAGAAGCAGGAATGGCAGAAATATAACATGTTAGACAATAATGTTTTGTTAATGGAGTTCAGTCCAGATTACTACAATTTGTTTGTTTGCTTGTTTTATTAAAATAAAAGTGAAATTAGGGTAAAATATTTGTTTAGAAGACTTGATTCAGGTAAGTATTTCAGAGGAACAGGAGAAGAGCTTTAAAGGAGGGAGAGAGAGAGAGGTCTTGGGGATCCAGGTGTAGATTACACTTAGCATTTCGTAATTCTGAACAGAACAAGCCAACAAGGTGAGCTATTAAACTAAGGAAATAAATCAAACAGCTTGAAGGCCCTACTTAAGGTTATGAATGTAAAATTACTCCTGTCAGCAGGATTATGTGTTTTTATCCAGGCACATTCAGCCATGTTGGTACAGAAATTAAATGGACAGAGACTTGGAATCAACCTTGAGCCTTAGGTCCATTATCTTATTGCCATTTTTACCCTTAGTTCTTAAGTAAGATTCCAGTTGCCACCAACAGAGCGCTGGTATTCAAATGCATTCATCTTTAAAAGCTGGATATAACATCATACAGTTGATAACGACCTTCCTACAACATGTGCTATTGATTCTTTCTCCTAAGTATGTCTGGAATCTATCAAAATGCCTTCAGTTCCAAAACTGCCACATTAGTTCAAGGGAGTACTATCTCTCCCATAATCTAATTTGTATCTCTCTTCATGTTCACCCTTCTTTCTCTCACTTTAATTATGAAGTACTTAAACATCCAGAAAGCTGTTGAAAGCAATGATAGATATTTATTTTGTCATATATACTACAGAGATCTAAAAGGAAAATGAGATTAAAATACAGCTAAAATCTTTCTATTTTTACCCATATCTTCTATTTCCAAGTGTAAACACTATCCTGAATTTGGTGTCTGTCACTTCCATGTATGTTTAAAATAAATTTACCACATGTTTATTATAAATTAAAATATATGAATGTTGTTTTTCATATTTTAAAATCATTTAAATGATATCATACTTCATGCCCATACTAGGTTTCATCTTTTTTAATATGATTTAATTTGCAACAAATTCAAATACAGAATTACTCAAGCATTTTTAACAAAATATGCAAAATATAGGCACATGTTGAAAATGAATAAAAAACTGTTACGTTTATGAATTAGAAAATTCAATATTGCTAAGTGTCAATTCTCTTTGAGCTATAGATTCAACACATTCCTTTTCAAACTTATAGTGTGTTTTTTTTAATACAAATGACCAAGTTGAATCTAAAACATATATTAAAACACAAATGATCTGTAATAGCCAAAACACTTTTTTTTTTAAGATTTTATTTATTTATTTGACAGACAGAGATCACAAGTAGGCAAGGGAGGCAGGCAGGGAGAGAGAGGGAGAAGCAGGCTTCCCGCGGAGCAGAGAGCCCGATGTGGGGCTCGATCCCAGGATCCTGGGATCATGACCTGAGCCAAAAGCAGAGGCTTTAACCCCCTGAGCTACCCAGGCGCCCCACCAAAGCACTTTTTAAAAGAAAAGATAATGATAGAGATGTTACTATGTTTCAATACTTGCTATCTATCTAGATACATTAGTCAAGACTCTAGTATTAGAAAAACAGGATAGAAAAAGGAATTTATTGAACAAAATAGAGTCCAGGAATCCACAGTTGTGTGGTCAATCATTAACTCAAAATACATCATAAATCTAATAATAAAAACTGAAAATATAAAGCTCTTAGAAAAAAATCTTTGCAATCTTGGAGTAGGTCAGTATTTCTTAGGACATATGTACAAATAAAAAAGAAAAATAGTACAATGGATTTTCTCAACATTAGAGACTTTTTCTTTAAAAGTTATTTTTAGGGAAATGCAAAGCAAGACCCAAAATTATGGAAATATTTCTAATATCTATTATCTTATATTTACATAATACTTTAATTCATATACTTTTGAAAAGAACTTAATATTGAGAATCTATTAATAATTCACAATGCAATAATTAAGGAAAATAACCTAATAAATACAGACATTGTAAAACATATACTTCATAAGAGAAAATACATGAATGGTCAAGAATCACCTAAAAAGAGATTTAATATCATTAATTAAGAAAATCAAAATTAAAATTATAAATTGACAGTACCAAGAACTGGCAAGAATGTAGAGGTACTGAAATTCTTGCTGGAAGGAAAAATGCCATAACCACTTAAGATAACTGTTTGGAATTTCCTGAATCCAATAGATCCCCACCATACAATTCAGAAATTCTATTCATTGGCATTCAGACTAATACCAATTATTACATTATCACTAATAGCCAAGCATTTAAAACAATTCAAGGGTCCATGAGCACATGAAAAGATAAACAAAACGTGGCATATCCATATGGAATACTACTTAGCAACAAAAAGGAAAGAATCACTCAATATTATGAGTGAATTTAAAAATCATTTTGCTAAATAAAAGCAGCCAGACCTGAGCACATACTATATTACTCCAGCAGTATAAAATTCAAGACAATGAAAACTGGTATATAATGATAGAAAACAGATTATTGCTTGGGAAAGGAGTTGAAAGGAGTTATAGTCTACAAAGTTGCACAAAGAATCCACCAGAAATGATAAAAATGCTCTGTATCTTGATTTTATACTTTAAATGGGTGCATTCTATTGCATATAAGTTAAACAAAATAATACTGTCACTAAAAATTTTTAAGGAAGGACATTAGAGATACAAGTATACAATTATACTAAGTTAGCCAACAAAAGAATTTTAAAGCAATAATAAAGCTTTCAAAAGTAGATTCAAGAAAAGAGGAAATAGGGATTGAGTGAGTGAACAAATCACCTTACATTGCATGTGTAAAAATTAACAGATTATGAAGCAAATATGTGTATTTTTTAAAGTATGGAAGAGAAATACCCAAAAGTTTAAGGAAAGAAATATTTCTTTACTCCCCTCTGAAGAACATATTTGGAGTAAATGATTAATGGAGCAATATATCATACTTATATTATTACTTGCTTGTTTTTTCATTACCATTTAACTCTTTTCTTCATGCAAATCTATTATGTGATTTTTTAAAGACAATCCTCTCAACTAATAATAGGTTTTTTTTGACATAGCACATATCTTTTCTTTCTTAGGTATAAGCTCTAGACGTTTGCCTTGTGCCTTGCACCTTGTGCCTTATTTTCTTTACAGAACATTAATCCTGTCTGTCCAGGGAATTGAACAACAACCCCAAAATAACCTTCATCATTTTTCCTAAGAGGCCTTATAATAGAGTATTTTTATGCAAATCAGATTCCTTGTAGAAAACCCTGTGTGTTTTCATAAGACCTATATCCCTTTTGTCTCCCAAGTTATGAGATCAGAGCCCCATTCACTATAGGAAACCATGAAAATTCCCAGGTGACAAAGACAAGTAAGCAGAGGAGGGCCTGTGGGTCAGAGGCAAAAGCAGTGGTTTAGTCTACAAGTGCAGAGCTATAGTGAGAACACGGAAATGTGGTTTAACCAAATATAACATGCTGGAATTGGAAAGAAATATGTTGGGCCCAGTTGATGAAGCTGCCTCACCACCGTCCTCAGTGCTCCCAGTTGCTAAAAACAATTGGCAGGTGTTAAAAATTGGCCTTTAGGCCTCGATGTATATTCTCATCTGAATTCCACTAGAAGACCCAAGTTTCAAATGTTCAGAAAAATATGGGTTTAATTATTTTATTGAGATTCATAATTATTTTTATTTACCATTTTTGACACGTACAACTCCCTGAGATCATTCCAAAATCCCTAATAATATTGTCAAGCATGACAAAATGCTAACAGTCATTCTGTCTGGAACTAAAAGTGAGGGGTAGAGTAGTGGCATCTTAGAATGTTAAGCTCTAATAAAATTTTTTCAACTCAAAAAACATTGATTTTAATACAAAAATTTTAAACAATGCATCCACTGGAAAGAATCTATGTGTTCATTTCTATATTCTAACAGAAACAGAATAAATAAACTGATCAGATTATAAATCTGCATTAGAATGAAAAACTTCTGTGTGTGTGTTATATATATGTACACATATATTCCAACTGAACACTTAATTATATCTAAGAATGAAGAGATAAAAAGACATATAATGTTCAAACATAATTATTGATATCCTTTAAAATGATGATAATTAAACCTCAGAGAAGATTCCCATGTCTTTGTTCTGAGTCTGTGGTGGTACCTGGGAAGAGTATTTATCAACTAAGTATTTAGACTTACTTCTGAGAAAAATAAAAGCTTTTGGTAATATCCATCTCTCTAATTAAATTATATTTCAGGGAACCTGTGTGATCAGTCAGTTAAGCAGCCGACTCTTGATATCAGGGGTCTTGATCTCTGGGTGGAGAGTTCAAGCCCTGTATTGGGGCTACTAAAAATAAAAATAAAAAATTATATCTAATCAGCATTTCTTAAAATCTTTGACTCCCAAGTTCTAGCCAAATGCCTGACACAAAGGTCTAATGACATAATAAATGCCTGATGAAGTACTGAGTGAATAAAAGAACACAACTGTATTTAATTTTTTATAAAATTAATTTTATTAAAATTAATTTTATAAAATTAATAATTAATTTTATAAAATAAAAAGATTTATTTTTTTATTTGAGAGAGAGAGCAGGGAAGGGGCAGAGGGAAAGAATCTTAAGCAGACTCCCTGCTGAATGGGGAGCCTGACCTGGGGCTGCATCTCAGTGCTTCATCAGAAATCAAGAGTCAGCTGTTTAACCAACTGAGCCACCCAGGCAGCCCAAACATCTTTAATTTTTTATTTGGAAGTTCTTCATGCCTAAATTAATCTCTAAAATAATTTAAGCACCATCAGCTCTCATACTAGCTTTCATAGAACTTAGAATATGAAATAAAAAGAACTTTAAAAAATTCCTACTTGCCCAAAAAAGTCACTGGAGCATGTTTCTATTGTCAAAATCCAAATATGTTAAATCAACCTGTTAATCAGAAATTGCCTTTTGGTTCTTCCTGTGGATGAACATAGTAATATTGACAACAAAAATACTGTAAAGCTGTTATATTTAGTATTTCATCTATATTCACAAATATCCAGATAATTTGAGTATAAGTAGATGACTATTTTACTTTGCATTTGCAGTGATCTGCCTTTTATAAATAGCCACTGTTAGAGATTTAATCTGACGGGGCCAGGAAAGGAGAGATTACTAAATTTTTAGTTTAAAAGTTGCTAATCCCTCCATGGAAGAATCAGCACATTTTTTTATCAGAAGTTTTTAAAGAATTAGATCAAAGGGGAACAGTTTCCATTATCTCGTTTTCAGTATTCAAAATGAAGAAATGATTTATAAATTTTATTACAGAAACTTTGACCACATTTTTTAAAAGTTCCTGAAAGGTGAATCCGTTGACTGATAAGAACCTAGCTTTTCCATAAGGAATATATTTTAAATTAGGGCTTAGATTTATCTGCCATATAGCTTAAATTTGTGGAATTAATATTGCTGTAAGAATATATTTCTCTCTGGGTGTATTTAAATATGTCACTTTCATGTAAATGCCCATCTTGTTTTCATTGTCAATGGTAGAATGGAGAAATGTAACATTTTACAAAACAACAAATCTCCAAAATAATCGTTACCGGGAAGAAATCTGGCACATTATTAATAAAATAAGATGCCTGCACATTAGGTAAAATGACATTGGCTACGATTAAATGTCACCTTTGTTTTTGTAGGTACAGAGTCGAAAAATAGGGATCAGAGATGTTCATAAATTTACCCATCAAATATACAAATAACAGTAAGAAAACCTTATTAGGCACATTTCATGAAAACCTTCTGAACTTTAATCATACATGGATAATGGAAAATTTGTCACAGAGTTCATGAAGTGAGATTGTGATTTAATTTGATAACATGTAATGAGAGGCTTGCATAAGGTAATCATTAATTCAGGTCCTGAAGACCCATAACCAAAAACACCCCTCTGCAAATTTTCCCAGGAGTATAATGTATGCTCATTCATTCTGTCCCTGCGTGTCATGCCTAAAGACATGCATGGTTTTTTATTTCCTTGTTCAACTCTATAAGCTGTGTATTCTTTTCTCCATAAATTACTCTTTTCGGTTAAGTTATCTTAAAATTTGTTTAAGCTAGTTGGGCTTGCTTTGGATCGCTATCAAATAACTGAAATGAATATCAAAATCAGTAACAAGAGTAGGTTATGGGCAACATAACCTTGGAAATGTGGAGCATTTGGAACTAGTTATTAGACTGAAGTGAACCAAAAGACTGAAATACTAGTTCATATTCTACTACTTACTTTGTTGACCTGAAGCCACATGCCTACCAAATATTTAGCTCCTGGTATTGATTTTTGTATTAGAGTCCTCCACTTACCATTATTAGAGATAAATTATCTTATATTAAATTGTAAATAATTGGAAGGAAAAGTATAAAAGCATACACATTTTATTAAAGTTTTACATGTACATGGAAGCCTTCACAAGACAATGAAGACCTAAAGAAGTGACCGGAGCAGGAAGCTTTTATCCCTTTAAGACCAAGAATAAATTTGTGAATGGTCAAGACCAATGGGTTTGGGCTAGATGTAGTAAATAGTGAAGAAGTAACTAAAAAGACAAGGGTTAATTTAACAAGGTTTTTTTGTACAGATGTCTAGGCCTCAAGTTCCCTGTCTCTGAGGATAAGAATGTCTTCCCTCTTCCTGGTATAAAGAAAGCACCTTTCACACGGGAGTTTTAGGACTTGTTCCAGAGAAGAAGGGTGGGTAGTGGAGGGTGGGTATCAGAGTGCTTCTTGGTTCTGCTGTTTTGTTTTAAATTCCTTCAGCTTGAGCTATACAATATGCCATATTTTTAGGTAGCATATCCTGAGCCCCATCAAGGATACCAGCAAATGCCCATCATAAGTTAAATGCTATCTGATCAACTCCCAATAGTACAACATGTTAGCCCTAAAGTCAGAAATGTGAATGAGGATGTTGCCCAATTTACATATGTACTATTTACATATTTGCATATGTATTTACATATTTACATATTGTCACTTGTCCCACAGTCCACAATATGGCCCCATGAATAATTTCCTATGACTGCATGATTGAGGGTGATTAAACCTCTAGGTTTAGAAAAGGCCCAGTAAATGAGACACCAACTCTGGTTGGAAGTATGTTGCTTAGATCTTGCAACTTCACCAAGGAATGGCTTCTAAGGACTCTGGGAAGTGATTGTCTTGCAGTGTACGTAAATAGATGGGCTCATTTGTTTTCTACTTTACTGAAAAGTGTGGTGACCATGTTCAATTCGATGTTAACAGTCTTGGAATAAACAAGATTGAGGAATTAGTGACAAGACTTGGGAATGGAAAATTGAACCTCATAGAATAAGTCTGGAGTTCGAACATGACTCTGTTTGATGTGCTCACTTATCAAATCCTTTCCACCCACATCCCCCTTTCTCATCAAAGATGCTCATTAAAGGTGCCACGTGACAAGGCACACCCTCTCCGAATGTTGTCATCCTCTTCACTCAACCAGATGACCAATTAGCTATTAAAAGGGCACACTGCAAAGCAACTATGGAAAAAAAGGCAAGGCACAAACTAAACAGCATGTATTTCACTTCAACACTTACCTGGTTTCTTTAATTCCCAAGGTTTTTTTTAATTTATTTTCTTGGAATAGAAACCAATTTTAAATTCCTTAGATGTCAGAAAACTTGCAGAACATCTGGTGTCAGTTTGATTAATTGAAGGAGGCAGAAATATACCCTCACTGGAACAATGCCTTAGAGTTACTTAGATTATTCTGAATTTGGATTTGGGTACTGAGTTGAATATTGTACTCTCAATTATATGGTCGCATGTAATTAGTAATTAGTTAGGACAAGATCATACTGGATTAGGGTAGGCTGTAAACCCAATATGACTGGTATCTTAATAAGAAAATGTGGACACAGAAACTGTAAAGTTTTCGTTTATAATAATAAATTGTGAAACTGAGTAAAGGAAACCTCATTTAAAATAGAGTTGTTTAGGGGGCCGGATAGGGGGAGCTCTCTTGCCCTACCAATTCATCCCAGATAAGAAGCCTACTTAACTACACCAGCCGCCAGCCAGAGGAAGGAAGAGTCTGCCATGCCTGTGCAGGCTAGCCGATAAGAAACCACTGCAACTCAGCCAATCAGAAACAGTCACCACCTGAACTCTCACTTTCTTCCAATAGATTTTCATTCAAAGCAACCTCTTCCAACTTTCTCCTTTTTCTCTATAAAGTAACATTCCTCTCCTGTCTTCTCTGAATTTGCCTAGGCTTTGCCATGGCTTGCATGTCCCAAATTGCAATCCCTCTGCCACTTCCTAATAAACCCAGTTTGCTGGTAAAATAACTGCTTATTTTATTTTTAAGGTCAAGAAAATATGTATTTGGTCATTCTCTATTGTTGCTGACACGTAGCTCCTAAAACACTGTAATTCCCTATATAAGAATCATAGAGGCATATTTTGTAATAATATTTAGCTTGGTTTCCAGTTCCTAAAATAGTTCCAGAGCAATAAAGATTAAATTGGTGTCTTGTTTCTCATATAACAAGCCCCTTTCAGCTTCACCTACATCTGTGTTACTGAGATGACTTTTATAAAGCCCCTGCAGTTGGGACTGGTTGCCAGGGGAACCAACTGGGTATTTAGAAGTTTGGAGCTTTTAGCTCCAACCCTACAGTTAGGGAGAGGGACTGGAGGTTGACTTAATCACCAACGACCTTAAGTAATGATGCTGCCATAAAAACCCCAAAAGGACAAGGTTTAGAGAACTTCTGGGTTGGTGGGGGTGCTGGGAGAGTGGGGATCCCAAAGAGGGCATGGAAGCTCTAAGCCCCTTTCCCACCCACCCAGCCCTGTGCACCTCTTCAATCTGGTTGCTCCTGAGTTACTTCCTTTTATAATAAACCAGTGATTGAGTAAGGTAACTGTTTTCCTCAATTCTGTGAGCTGCTCTAGCATATTAATCAAACCTGAGGAGGGGGTCATAGAAACCTATGATTCATAGCTGGACAGAAGTATAGACAATAACCTAGATTTACAATTGGCATCTGAAGTGGGGAAAAGGAAAATGTGGTCTGTGGGACTGAGCCCTTAACCTGTGAGATTTGATGCTATCTCCCAGTAGATCATATAGAATTCAGTTAAATTATAGGACACCCAGCTGGTGTCCACAGAATTTGAGAATTGCTTGGATTGGGACTCCCCTCCAGCACACATGCACACACACGCACACACACGCACGCACATGCAGACTGGGTGGACCCGTAGTGCTGTGAGTACGTAATGTTGAGTAGAGACAGACAGAGGAGTGGTTTTCATTTGTGGGAGCAAAGACCCAAAGGAGAATACCAGAGAAGGATGGAGACAGAGAATGAGTGATGTGTTTATAGACAAGGAGTGCCAAGATTGCTGGCAACCACCAAAAATTAAGAGAAAGGCATGAAACAGAGTCTTCCCAAGAAACTTTGGAGAGCATGGCCTTGCCAACATCTTGATCCCAGACTCTTAGCCTCCAGGAATGTGAGAATAAATTTCTGCTGTTTTAAGCCATCCAGTTAGTGGCACTTTGCTATGGCAGCCTACCAAACTAATACAGGTTTCTTTACATGTCAGATCTCTGCTAGTGTCCTCATCTATGGATCAACAGAATCGAAACAAAATTTCCTCTGAACAAAACATTCCCTTCAAAATGAAAGAAACACAAAAATTGTTCGGTTCTCAGAGGATTTATTGTAGTGGTTGGACCATCTCTCACTGGAAAAGGACTGAATGCATTTTCAGTTGTGATAGCTTAGTGTGATAAGATTAAAGAAAGGTGCATTAGAACATGTTCTCTTGTGAAAATTGTAGAAATAAGCATAAAAAGAAAGGCCTTCAATATTGATTACATAATGCTGTGTCGAAAAGGAGAAAAGAATTGGTTTATTTGCTTTCCAGAGATAACTGGATGATCTAGGATTTTAAATTATATTGCTTTTTTGGACAAGAGCTACATCCCCATATTTTCAATCGTACCCCACTGGAATTGAAAACTTTTGAGGCAGGATGGAGACTTAACAAGAGAAACAAGTGATAAAGCAGATAAGAAAGAAAGAAACATGTTAAACTACAAGAAAGAAAGTGTTAGAAAAATGAAAATGAACCTCAAGGAGCTTATAGGAACAAATAGTAGTCAAAGCAGAATAGAAGCTGTATTTTATACAACACAATATAGGCATTTAATAAATGTGAATATTTATCATTATTACTTTTCCCTATCATTAATGTTATTAATTTATTAATCACAGCAAACTTAGAAAATAGATGGTAATTTTAATGCTTAATTAAACTAGGCAAAGTGCTACCAGAGTAAATGAATAAAACTCTCAAGTTTATCTTATGAAAACCTCAGCAGTTTTATGTTATTAAAATCCATACTAGTTGGTTCTTTTTTTTACAGACAAATTTTCTGATGTTTTCCTACATCAAATATTATATTAGTCTTATAATTTAAATAACTGCAACATAGGTAGCCAAAAATATGTATTTTAGCACATTTTATGTATGTGTCTTAAGTTCCACAGAAAGCAAATCAAAAATTGTTTGATGAAAATATTTTAGAAGAAAAGAAAGAGAACTGGAATTTAAACAGTATTCAAGGTTTTCTGTTTTGTTATGAACTGTTTTTTAGAAAATACATTTCAAGGGAAACTGGATTATAGGTTTATTTATAATTTAAGATCTCATCCCCCCAAAGATACAATTAGATTGTATCAAATTACTTATTACAAAAATACTTCATGTTTAATGAGCACTTCCTATGTGCAGGGCACCATTCTAAACTCTTTTCATATATGTGTGGGCTCACTTATGCTCACAGTTTAAGGAAAGAATTATTGATATTATCCTCATTTTGCCAGAGGAAACTATGGAATAGGGAGGTTAAAATAATCTCTGCAAGGTCACAGAAAATTGAAATAACATCCTTTAATATTAACTGGTTAAAACTGTGTAGAAAATAAGATTTCCCACGAAACTCATAATCTAACATGGCATTTCTCCAAATATGTTTTACTTTCCCATTACAAAATAAGAGGCAATGTAAAAATAAAAAAAAGAACTCCATGAACACAAAACATCAAGAGATGTTGGTTTAAACAAAGATTGTTGTGTGTGTATGTGTCTCATATATGTATAGGGGGTGTGTGCATGTGCATATTTATGCGTGTGTGTATGTGTGTAAATGCATGATGACTTTAGTCCTTTAGTCTTTAATAGACTAATGTATGTTGTGATTCACAAAAAGAAGGATATGAACAATTATTTAACTAAAATATTTATCAAATTCTCACTACATTATAGGTACTAGGCTAGGAACTAAGGAAGCAAAAATTACAAATATCTCTCTATATGTATCTATATATAGTATGGACTCCCAAGGAAGTCATGAATGATAAGGGCCAGAAAGAAATACAAGATGTAGTTTAAAGATATAAAAAGCAATCTTAGGAAAGTTTTAGTAGAAAATGACTTTTAAGGTTTTTGGAATAAAATCAGTAGAAGAATGAGTTACTCAGTTAATGAGAAGGGAAGCTGTTACACTTGGAAATATATCATGTCCAAGGACGCTAAGGGTAATAGAATAGATTCTGTAATTATGAAACATCCAGTACAGCTGGATTAGGAAGAATGAAAAGATACTGCCTAAAGTGAGCCCTGTGAACTTGACTTAAGTTCAGAGATGGAGATCTGATAAGGATTTTTTAAAAATTTTATCCAAAATGCATTAGTCTTTAAAAAAGTTTTTATTAAATATATGTTAATATTACTTACCTGTTATATAAAGGTAAAGAGTACTTGCCACATACCTCATGGTCTGACTTAAGAATAAAGGTCATATTCACTGTGCCTCCAAAGTATATTTTCAATCTATTTGCTTCTCTCATCTATTGCTACTACACTGGTCTAAATCACCATCCATTCTTTCTCAGCTTAATTATACCAATTTACTCCCACTTCCCACCACCCTCAACTTCTTGACTTAACCCAAAGACCACTTCACCACATAAATATCAGATTATATCCCTCCCGTGCTCTAATACTTCAGTACTGGCAATTGCTGATAAAGTTCCAGTGTCTCACCATGGCCATCAAGCCCCTTCATGCTTTCATTTTTATCTAAGCTCTGATCTTGCCTGCTCCTAGTCTAGAGCTTTTGTACATACTATTCCCTCTGTTTTATCTTTAGACACCCTTTAGTATAGGCATGACAGGGGCACCCAGGCAAAAGCAGAAGCAGATCAGGATTCATTTTTCACCAAGTAATATAAGATTTGTAAAGTTTTTGCTTTGTCCAATTGTATTATCTCTTTAATTTCTAGAGCTCTACCAAGAAGAACCAAGATAATTCAAAATTCTAAATATTTCTGACAATTTGAATAGAAACACAAAGACTAACGCCTGATTTTTCTTAGAGGGCACAACAAAGTTCAGAGTTGGAGAATACATAAGCTATAATTACCGCAAACTTCTATTTTCCTCTTTATATATGTATATATATATATATATATATATATATATATATATATATATGGGAAGAGATCTAGCTATTTCTTTTCAAGGGAGGATTAAGAACCTCAATTCCCTGGTGCATGAGGTATTAATACTGAAACATACTTTCCACTGCCCTTGTTAATTATGATGCCTTACTCTTAGGACTTAAAAAAAATGCTTCTGTAAAACAATAGATGGATTGTTCTTGTCCTTGAATGTGTCTTTCTACACTGGATGCTGGGATCTGGGTGTGGTTCCTGAGTTGATTACTCAGTCTAAGTGAGTAGTGGATTTTTTAAATAGCAAGCTAACACCATCTGCACAGGCTGTGTATTTTGACTGTTCATAAGCTACAGGAAATGAACTCTGCCCTAATTTCCTACATGATTCAATAGGGTGGAAGCCAAGGGAATACAAACTAATGTGACCTTTAAATACATTCCTATGATATTAAGCTTCAGATGAAAAATTTTGGGAAGAGGTAGACTGCCCTTTAATATTAGGAATATGCATATTTTCTGGCATTAGTAAATAAAACTTAGCAATTTTGAACTTATCAGTCTTAGCCACAGAATTGCCTCTAATTCACAGAATTTATTTATGTGAATCTTGTAAAGCTCAGAATTGTAAAGACTATTTAAAAATAATTACAACCTAGTCATCTAGATTGGTGCCCAAATTTAATATAACAAGCTTATAGTATGACTTCTGGCAATATCATTTGTAATTATTTCTATCTTTACATAGTTCCAAGATACTTCTTTTTTTTAAGATTTTATTTATTTATTTGACAGAGAGAGAGAGATCACAAGTAGGGAGAGAGGCAGGCAGAGAGAGAGGGGGAAGCAGGCTCCCTGCGAGCAGAGAGCCCGATGCGGGGCTTGATCCCAGGACCCTGAGATCATGACCTGAGCCGAAGGCAGAAGCTTAACCCACTGAGCCACCCAGGTGCCCCCAAGATACTCTTTAATCATTTTCTTAGACACCCTCATATTATTAGATCTCTAATCTTACTAGAGATCTCTCTCTCTAGTATTAATATCCTAAATTTATAAATTTGGTGTAACCATATATTGGCTGCGAGGACTGCCTGATAAAAATGTAAGGGTGTCTATATTAGAGGGTTCATTTTCTAAGAAAATGTTGGTAATACTGATGGATCAAGGTCTATGACAATAATGTTGTTATTCCTTACGAGAAAAAGAAAGAAAGAAACAGACAAAAAGTTGCCCAAACCACAAAAATGGAAGCTACAGACCTTTTAGGGACAGCTGGGACTTCAAAGTAGAAAAGATTGGAATGTCAATTACATTTTCAGGTAAACGTCTGAAAAAAACAGAATGCAAAAGAGGCTGTGAGTCTGAGAGGAAAAATTGGGCCATTCTTCTATCTAGATAGAAAGAGGTAATAACACATTTATCCCAATCCTAAAATGAGCACATGGCAATAATCACATATTTCTCCTCTGTTAAAAAATGTTATTTTTTTTAATGTGACTCCAGAATATTGCTTAATCCAGCAAAAAGTCTTAAACAACTTTGTCAAAATTCCATCATGGCACTAGGAAACCAATTGCCTTTCTGGTTATGGCAAAGAAATTAAAACCTGAGACATTCTAATTCAGGAATACAAATACTAGTGAATGTAAGAGAGAGTTTATTTTTCTCCCAATTTATTTATTCAAAAACATTTAAAAGCTATATGCCAATATTGTGCCATCTGGGGGTTCAGAGATAAAATACTGTCTTTGGACTCCAATAAAAAGATTCTGCCCAACTTTTACTGTTACAGTGGTCACTCGGCAGTCATGTTTATGTTTTGACTCTGTTCCCTGAGTCTGACTAATTAGAGTAGTGGTGAGTTCTCAGTGCAAGCTGGAATCATCAAATTCTCTCCCCAGCAAATGTGGGAAGGGAGTTCAGAGTCTTTCTCCGTGTAGCTGGAACTATAATATGTAAACTCTTGACCTCCAGGTTAGCCATATTGTATTTTGTCATGATGATAGAATCAGGGACAGCTGGTTTACAAAGAGAGAAAATACTGAAGGAAATGAAGACAAAGAAACAGAGACAATGGTGAGAAAAACCTCAGTTCACCTCCATTAGAGTTTGAGATCCTTGTACCTGTTTTTCTTGATGAACTTGCTGTACTCCAGCCCTTGGGTTCCGTTAAACGTTTCTCAATCTTTACATTAGAATCCTCTATTTTCCTCAAACCAGTTTGTATTGTTTCTGTTAATTGCAAGCAAAATGCCCTTGTATTAGTTAACTCTAAGAGCATTTTACTCTAGCATAAAGCCAAAAAACCCAGCCCATATGTATAACACAGGTACTAACTGATAAAGAAAGCACACGGAGAGGATTATACACCAAACTAAGCTAGAAGAGATGATGGATATTGAAAGCAAGGAAGAAAGAAGAGATAAAGACAGAAAAATGCTCCTGGAGTGAAGATTTCATAAATTTGATGCTTGGTCCATATACTAATAAATACAGCAGAAAAACAAAGCAGGCATGAGAAAACATGCAAGATTTGAGAGTGCATATGAGACATATATTAGATTTGGGTTCTCTCTGTGCCTTTATAAAACATGTCTGGGGCAAGACTTCCAGAGAACAATTACTCTGAATCAGAGGGGACTAGTTTTATTCTAAGGTAAAATGAGGGGGAGGACAGAGAAAACTGGGTACATGCATGTACGTGCGCGCGCACGCGCACACACACACACACACACACACACACACATTCCTGTTTGCCAGAGCATCGAGCCAATATCCAGAACAGTGACTATTAATTCAGTATCTCTGTTTCTTTGAGATGCCACAGATATACAAAACAGTTAGGTCAGCATAGGTGTTATCAATGGAAAATAAAATGCCTACTGACTTCATTAAGATAAACTTTGCCATTGATGTTAAAGAAGTAAAACCTCTTTTTTAAATACTATTAGCCAACCTCTGTAAGGAATGTTATTTCTGTAATAGTTTCATACTTAAGAACTTAACCTACTTTAGTTGGCTGTGGATTTCCTTTGCCTCAGGCTTTCTAGTTAGTTTGTTATTGTAACCAAAAGCCTTACTGCAATTTCCCTTCAGAACCTATTAAGAAGGATTCTAAGTTAAGTTCCATCAGGTCTCTATTTTAAATGACTTGATATCATATCAGCAAGATTTACTACTTCCCACTTCATTCATAAAAATGTAATACCACAGAGGGATGCCTGGGTGAATCGGTCAGTTAAGCGTCTGACTCTTGATTTTGGCTCAGGTCATGATCTCAGGGTCGTGACATAGAGCCCCATGTCAGTTTTCACACCCAGTGTGGAGCCTGCCTAAGATTCTCTCTCCCTCTCCCTTTTCCTCTCCTCCTCCTCTCTTTCCTTCCCCCTCCCTCAAAAAAAGCAAAATGAGTAGGCTTTTATAATTTTGTCAAATTTTACCACAGTTCTTTCCCTTCTGATATAAATATGCTATTTGGGAGCCAAAAGTGTCATTCTCAAAAGAAATATGGAGAGTAATATACCCAAAACAAAAACAAGAAAAATAACAAACCTATTGAAATGAATTGAAGATGTCCACACCTACCCCATGGCCAATGGAGCTACCAAGTTCTTTGAACCAAGGAGTCCCAAAATCCTGAGACAATCCCTAACACTCCACAAAAGTAACCCGATATGGTGAAATATGCACAAATCCATTATTTGCTATTGCTAGCTCATTTGTCATAAAATTTTAAATCTAAAAAACTCTTAGAAATTATTTTTAGTCTCCTGATTTTACCAGAAACAGACGTCCAAAGAGGTTAAAAGATTCTTGCAATGATCTATCTTTTCCAGTCTGCCAGAAGTCACAACTTACACTCCAATGACATCATTGCTAGACCTGTAATAACCTCCTTAACATCTGTATTCTTTAATGATCTCCCTCTCCATAAAAAGTATAGAATAATTAGCATAAGTTAAAAGTAACATTTTCTGTCTATAGAACTTTCTACAATGTATCTCTCTAATGGTATGCTACCCAAAAGTGTATGGAACCTATCTTACCTTTGCTTTGATACTGTTTTCTTCAGAAGTCTGCACTATTCACGATCACCCCCAAAATAAAATTGAAACCACTTTCTTAAGGCTGGAATTAGATTTCTCTCTACATAAGCACTCATCTGTCCCTGTCTTTAATAGTATCTTTAGTTATTGACCACCCCCCTACAACTTATTCCATCTCCAAAAATAACAACATAGTTGTGAGCCAATTAACTGAATATTTCCCTCAAACCTCTTCATCTAAAGTTGTGGTGAAATCTATCTTTTCTGCTCTTCTAATTTATATTTGATTTTTTTATACTGGGAAGACAACCCACAAAAATCCTTCTGGCACCATTATTCTATTAGTCCCTTTCTCTGTTCAGCATTTTTAACAATGCTGTTCATATCATTGAATCACAGAGCCCTTGACTTAGAAATTTTTTCCCTAACAATGGCTATGGATTATACTACTCAAGGCATAGATGACTGAAATTACTGGTGATACTGCATAATTTGTAGAACAGTTTTTCTATATGACAAGCAAAAAAGCCAATACAATAATAAACATCATGTCTTTGATGTTATTAACACCATTAACCAAATTCTAGCCGAATAAAAAATATGTTGACCCATTGGCTGGCTTATGTTTCTTGTTTTGCCATTGTTTGATTATGTTTATTTATCTGGTGGGGTGTGTGTGTGTATGTGTGTGCATACACATGCATGGGTGTGTATTTGTGTTTCAGTTTTAGACATAGAGCCCACCTAAAAAAATTGCCTTCATATTTTCATATCATGCAAATTCTAAATAAGCAGATGACCCTGCCAAGCATTACTTCTGTAACTGCCTCTGGCTACTTTGACAATATCCAACCTGGCAATTGTTCTTGTCATGAAATGAGTTAAAAACCTGTGAAGTACACCAATTCCAAAGCCACCCCCACCATCACTCACAAATGTGTGTTCATGCGTGCATGCCTGTGTACACTTTTAATCTCTTCCCAGCCTGTGGTTAGGTCTAACAATTCTGCTCATAGAATTAAAGGCTCTTCGAAAGCAGATGTCCTACTCTTGTCTTAGGATAACACATAGCTCTGGATACAGTCTTCTGCGGCACCTACAATGCCCCAGTCCACCTTGGTTTTTTACTTCTCTCCTTTAATAACTTAGTGTTTTTTAAGTTACTTCCTGCCGTCGCCAAGGGAACTACGATTGCAAAGTGTCCTTCTCCTTCCCACCAAATGGATCATCTTTAAACATTTATATTAATAAATGATCTGCTACACCCTGAAAAAATATTAAATTTGATCAATTTCAGTCTCACTGAATTGTAAACAGTTCCATTTTCCTTCAGCATTTAGGTTTTATTAGCTTTCAAAAAAATATTAAATTAACATGCTGAATAATAAAGGAGTCAATAAGATGTTTTTCTACAAGCTTTGCATACAAATTTAAGGAAAAGATTTTGAAGAGCTGACAGATTGAAAACAGTAATAGTTAATGGACACATAGTGCAGGATAAATCACATTCTTTATGGAAATTTGCAGCAAATAATCTTTGAAGAGCATTTCTTTTCATCAGGGTAAACCATGAGCAAAGATTATAAAAACAAAAGGAACTTTTGTGTTGCACTCACATGAAGGGTCCAAACAGGATTTTTTAAAGTCAAACAGTAGTCAAAGAACAAAGCAAAAAAATATACTTTGTTAATCTGTGGTTTGAAAGAACCATGTGCACTTCACTTGCCCTTGAATTCTGGCACTTCATTTTTAACTGTACTTAGTTTACATTTTACTTACAGAGATTAATCTTGTCTTTTGCTAAGTGCATTGGAAATCATGAGCTCTAACTATGTAAATGATGTTAGGAAATGTATCCCCCAAGTATGAAATAAAGCTCTAAGTAGATAATGCTAATAAATATTAATATGTGAAGATAGCAAAGGAATATTAAATGATTAAGCTGCCCAAAATAAGAATACTAATATACCTAAAGTTCTCAAGGAAGCCACTCAGTATTTTAGGGCTCTACAAATATTAACAAAAGCAGAGCCTGCAGAGAATTGTAGATCCTAAAAGCTTTATGACTTGAATATCAAGAAAAACAAGAATGGGTAGTGGTTACAACTAACCAGGTGAAGAGTTGACTCAGTTGGTTACAGCTGATAATTAATTCTCATAGGCACAGTTTACTTTATCTTCTTTTATAATCAGCATTTTTCTATAGAAATTACCACACATCAGTCTTTCTCTTTAAAAAAGAGAGAGAGAGAGAGAGAGAAGAGAAAAGAAAAGAAAAGAAAAGAAAAGAAAAGAAAAGAAAAGAAAAGAAAAAAAAAAGAAAGTATTTTGTAGGGCTTGGGAGTTTCTGGGGATTTTGCTTCCACCCTAACCATATTACCCATTTTCAGTCTTTAGATAACGGGATAGCAAATACTGAAGTCAAGGGAATAGACCGTGTTACACAGAATGTAGAAGCCTTTGTCACGCAAAGCAAAAGAGAAGTCTACTGGGAAACATTCTAAGGGCACCTTCTAGTTTGCAGGTTCACAGAGCAAAAGATGAAAGGAGTGGCAAGTTCCCAAATTTTCTTGTGCAAGACAGCACAGTAGAACCAACCTTTCATTTAGTTTTTATTGTTTTAGTATTTGAAGACTATCATGCACAAACCATCACAAATGGCTTCTGTTCAGGAGGGCATTCTCTCCAATGCCCGGCCACAGGGTTCTTTCCCGCGCACTCCAATACTGCTATAAAGTGACCTGACGGATGACCGGGTCCGTAGGATTTTCTAAGAAAGAGTTTTTACCAAGCCGTAAAGGTTTTTTGTTTCCGTATTTGAGAAGGGAAGAGAGTAGATAGATGATGGGTCCTCAGGACAGCACCCCTTTCCAAGCCCCATCTCAGTTCCAGCGAGGAAAAGATACAAAATTAGACCACTGTATGGATTAGCAGCCTGCTAACAAGCTCTGAGGTGGCTGTAAGATTCCTTCTCATCCCTGCAAGATTTGAAAGGGATGCCTGTCTACCCGCCACATTAGCAATGACTCTGTGATGGTCTGCACTATAAATAAGGAAACTGAGTTGGAGATATTAAAAGTCAGTGTTCTTAATCACAGAAATGCTACTGCCGTTTAAATCTCACTTCTTGCTTATGGCGATTATGGAAAACCAATAATAAGAGAATGACCTGGAAACAATTGAGTAGCCGTAGCATGATTGTTACCCTGCTTGCAAAAATCAGAGAAACACAAAAAAGGGAAAAGGGAGTTATTAGAAGAAGCAGCACAAAGCAAACAGCACAAAGCAAAGAGTTTACAGATGTGATTTCAAGTAATTCAGGGAGTTTCCATACAGTGCATTGCTTTCAGCCTCAATAAAAAGCCAGTTATTAATCCTGCAATTACCCAGCCTTATCGCTACTGCCCACACATGCTGACTATGGCTAGAGTTCTAGATGATATTCTTTTCATTAGTGTGGCCAAAGGGAAATTTAATTAGAGATACATCTCTTGAATGGACAAGGGAAAATATAAGGATTAACAAATTAATCCTTACGCTTAATTACATTAAAATGTTTATCATCCATATAGGAAATACTGACACTCTAGCTAACCTCCTTCTTATCTGTTCTCTCTTATATAACAGTGAAAACACTATTTTTGAAGAGGAAAAAAGGTGGGATTTCCTTCCTGCCAGCTTGTGTACTGCACAGGAAGAAATAATCAACCCAGTTTATTCTGGACCCTATCAGTTCCTGACAACATTCCGTAAATGCAGGCAGGCATTCGGAAGAAAACAAAGTGATACGCAGGTAACAGAAACCAGAGGATGTACTGATGGAGAGATAGCGGAATTGTGACCAAATGAATTCAGGTAAGTCTAAAATAGAGTGATGGAAAGAAACCGGGGACGGGGGGGCGGGGAGAGACAGTCATATTGCATCACAAACCTCTATTATCCAAGCCAATTCCTCTTCCATAAATTGTAATCTCTGCCTGCCCACATCATTCATTCTCAGTTTCCTTTCTCTAGCCGTCTCCCGGTACTGCACGCATGCGCAGTTAAAATGTGTGTGTTTCTTGGGGGATTTCTCAGCTGTCTAAAAATAAGGCCCAGCTCTACCATCGTAGGACAGCCCCTCAAACCTTTACGTGTGTCTGCTGGAACTTTACTGTTATTGTTTTGACATTTAAGAAACAGATGCATGTTTTTCACTTTGGAAGGGAGACATCTGTTTTTCTCTCCAGAAGCTGGAGCTTTCTAGCAGGAGCGTATTAAGTTAAATTAAAGAGGTTCTGCCATCTTGCCCCCTACTTGGGTCCCTCAATCAAAAATATTTCAAGAAACAGAACAGAGAAATTTATGAATAAGCTTACAAGCACAAAGAGTCTCCTGGCGTTGATTAAAGAAGTCCATACAATGTTCACTCCAAAGTAACCTATCCTAATGCAATTTGCTAGGAAGAAGGAAGTTGAGCTCTGAGCTATGATAGAAAGAGAGTTGCCTAAGGAGCCAGGTAGCCCAGAACTTCAGAAAAATTGCATGATTTCCATGAAAATTAATTCTGTCTGTTTTTATTAAGTAAAATCTAAGCTAAGATGCATATAATCATTTGTGTCTGGTTCTGGCATGTTGAACGCCATGGTGAAAAGGGGGGGGGAATGTTTCATGAAACATGCATAGGAGGAATTCTTTTGGGTGTGCTGTTTCATTTGGGCTTTATTTTAGGAGGGGGTTCTGTTTTGATTTTACTCTGGAAAGTAGACATTGCCAGCCCCATCAAAGTGGAATTTGTAGATATATTAACTCGCTATTCTCCAGGGGGAAAATGCTATGTTTTAGATGAATTTTGGATGTAAATTCTAAACAGGTGGACAGAGCAGCAGGAGGATGATATCAGGCTTTCCACAGGGGGCCCAGGCCACATAGTTGTAGAAAATGAATCACAGGGATTGGTGGTAAAAGAAATCAGATTTGCCAAGCCAGATATTTATATATGAAAGGAGCGTGAATGCTCAGTAAATTATAGATTGGGGATTCAAAGCCGTGTGTCCACAACCTCAATCATGCAGACTCACTGCAAGCCGCTAACAGGCCTTCACAAAAACAATGCGCACATTTTTAATTTAATTTTCTGAATTTTGTGCTAGAGCCTGAGTGTTCATATGGTGAAAAAAAAACATCTCTTCCTATATACAGACTGTGCATGTGCCTCGGAGAAAAGTTATCTTTTTAATTACAAACATTTGTGAGCTTCCCGCTGATGACACCATTTGTGACACAGACAGGAACAGAGTTCAGATGGAGAGGTGATGAACTTTATATCCCTCCGAGTTAAATAATACAGTGGAGAGTGAGGGAGTCCCTGTGTCATTTTCTAGCAAGGTACAAATTGTCCCGAGAATAAATAGCGGATGTTGTTTTTGGTGCCATTCTCCCGGTGGGGACATAGGTATTTTTGTGGAATTTCCATTTATTGCTGGCATTCCAAGAAATGGCAGCTTGTTTGTTTTCTTCCTAGTTGGCAATTTGCAGGAAGCTTGAGAGTTTTAATGAAAAAAAAAATGCATTTCAGCACTTTCAAAGCATTGGAAGTTCGGTATTTAAATGGCCTTGGCTTACAAGGCTTCTTAAAATGTCACGGGTTCATCTGTGTCTCCCGGCCATAAATGAGGAAAGGTCCTCAGCAATGTTTGCCTTCTCACAGCCCCCCTGATTGTCCCAGGTGTTTGGCTCTTCATGACAAGCAATATAATGATAATAATGTAATTAAGATTTACTGAGCATTTACTACTTACAAGACACTGGATTAAATGTTTTGCATTCATTATCTCACTTAATCCTCACTCTAACTGGGAGTTAGGAAGCATTATTATCCCCTTTACAAAATGGATGAGGAAGCTGTAGTTTGAAGGTTAATTAATTTGTCTGAGATTATTCATTCTAATCATTGGTACCCCCCGACTCAAAGGTGGAATTCTCTGACCACAAAGCCATGTGGAAGACCTCTCCATGCAGTGTCCTGACCGATCTCCAAGTTGATCATTTTAATTTTCACTAATTGCAGTTTTAGAATATTAACCTTCAAAAATTACCTCAAAACACTGCGATAAGCTCATGTTGTTTGACTTCGTTGAACTCGCCTTTTTGTGGACCCGGGAAAAGATATCTGCTGACTTTTCTCTGCAGCGGTTCTTTTGTCCCACAACAGTAAATGACCAAAGTGATGGTTTAGCACTCATTCCTCAGCTCTTAGGTATTTAACTGCCAGTTTCTTGTGACTGGAGCCTTCCCTCTAGGTAGCCCAATAAGGCAAGACCTATGAAGACCATGCACGTGGTCTGTTCCTGATAGTCCTCATCTAGTTGACAACGACTCATTCATCCCTAACTTCATCCAAGCCTAGGCTTGTGAGTTCCCCCACAGAACAGTGCTTCAATCAGATCAACCACCAAGGCAGGGAGTCAAGTCACATTTATACTAGGTGTTTGTAGGTGGGAGTTAGACCATCATTTGTCCTGCCTTCTAAACGTGGAGGGCCACATGTGACCCTCTTTGTGGACCTCCACAATATCTCCACTATAGGTTTGATGAAGGAGGGCAAGAAATGATCTCACCACAGGGATGAAGGAGAGAATGAAACTCAAAACACGGTCTTTACAAGTATTATGTCGTCATTCACCCTCATGAAATCTCAAAGTGGCTGAGGAAATTCGAAATTCTTAGACCAGATTCTATACATTTTCACTGAAAAAAATGCATGTGGCAAATATTTCAGCATGTTTTATGTCAGTGACTGGTAAAAATCTCAATGTTTTTATATCCTATTGTATCGGTATCATTGTATTCATATAGCTATTTTTTTATTTTTGCCAGTTTCCTCAGCTTATTATTTATCTTTTAAGAATTATTATTTGAGTTTATTAAGTATTACATTTGCTTGTACACCATAATTAGTGTTTCCTCTATGGTTGTTCACAAAGTTGTTTGTAATTTTTAAAATAATATGAAACAACATTGATTTATAAATATTTCACCAAATCCCTAATCAAAAACTAAGGATAGGCACTTGGAAATGTAACGATTGAGTCTACATGCATGAATTGTAGGGTTTTGAGCATATAGTATCAAATTTATCTTCTAGTAAGTAATATGATAGTACCTTTTTTTTCTGCATCAATAGGAACATTGGATATTATAATTTTTAAATATATTTGGTATTTTAATAGATTAATTTGAAAATGTAGGGACTACCATGTTTATATTTAAGACTTTTGCCTTCCTTCATTATAATTTAAAGTTTACAGTACTCAAATTTAACATATTGTTTCAAAAGAAAAAAATATGTTTAATGGCATTAAAACTATCACTTACATTTTTTAATACCATCCTAATATTGGATTATTTTAAAGGTATAGGTAAAATGACAGTAAATATTTATTGTTAAGATAAAATAATCTATAATTACTTATTTCTTACCAAACAACTATAAAAATACGATGCTTTATGTAAAGCATAAAATATCTCCTATCCTTTTTAAGAAACTTCCATTCTTTAGGCTGGAATTGTCCATTTTATTTCTTTTCTCTATTTTTTCCCCAAAGTATGCAGAACTTATTCTGCCAGAGTTATTAATGTGTCAGCATTTCCATCCTTTTTGAGAGGTTTATAAATCAGCCATAAAAAATGTGATGCTGGTGTAAACTTGGCATATATTCTTAGCCCAGAAGCATTTTTTTTCACACTTTTTAAATGAAATAGTTTGGCTGCTATGAACCTACAAAAAGGCAAAATCTAAATGTTTTCTGACTCTATCTATATATGTTATGCCCTTTTCCTAGAAAGATCTGTTCAACAAAGAGGACAGGCACATTTAGAGACAGTTGAAGATAACCGCTTCAGGGAAGTTATTACAAGTTAGCCCTGTCAAAGATTTCTGTGTTAATAGCTTCATGTATACATCAATGCATATATAATAATAACTTTAGAACTTGTTTGACTCCCACTTAGGCAGCAATGGGAAAATATATTCAAGAGAAAACAGGCAGCATACAAACTGAGGTATTTATTTAAACATTTTAACTACTGAAATTCTTTCTTGTTATCACCCACATTTTTGTAACCAAAGCTCACTGAATATAGCTAATAGAAGATAACATAGCAGAAGTGGCAACATCTTATAAAAAAGGAAAGTATACAAAGCTCACTTACAGCTCTGCTCAACGTTTCCTCTGTGTGTAGAGAAGTCTCTACACTGCTCTGGTTTCTTGGAGTCAGTGAGGGGACAGAGTGAGGAGACAAAGGAAAAGAAGTTTCCATTATTGTTCCATTTTTTAATAATATTTTATTTATTTATTTGACAGACAGATCACAAGTAGGCAGAGAGGCAGGCAGAGAGAGAGGGGGAAGCAGGCTCCCTGCCGAGCAGAGAGCCTGATGCGGGGCTTGATCCCAGGGTCCTGGGATCTGTGACCTGAGCCAAAGGCAGAGGCTTTAACCCACTGAGCCACCCAGGCACCCCTATTGTTCCATTTTTTTAAACTTCAGAAAAAGTCTTGAGCATTTTTTAAAATTATTTTAACATGCAAAGACATTCAAAAAATTAAGAAAAATTGCTTTATATCCAGTATTTCTGTAATTATTTCATTTATAAAACTTTCTTGAAGTATTAGCCACATATTCACTGAAAAGCAATTATGAAGCAATTAAAATATGTTTGTTGTTTCTTTCTTCTTCCTACTTAAAATAAACATTGCCCAAGTTGTGGGGGGCCTGGGTGGCTCAGTCATTAAGTGTCTGCCTTAGGCTCGGTCATGATCCCAGTGTCCTGGGATTGAGCCCCACAGTAGGCTTTCTGCTCAGCAGGAAGGCTGCTTCTCCCTCTCATACTCTCCCTGCTTGTGTTCCCTCCCTTGCTGTGTCTCTCTCTGTCAAATAAATAAATAAAATCTTTCTTAAAAATTGTCCAAATAGTATAACTAAGAGAAATTGTATGGTCTTATCACATAGCTGATAACCAAAAGTTTGTAAGAATAAAGTAAGTCTGCAGTATTTGTTTGACATGTATCCTCTATATCTTAACATTTCAAAGGGGAAACTGAGGTGAGTGTTAATAGGTAATCATTCCCTAAGGGAATTTACTCTTTCAATAAAGTGTTTAGTGTCTCCTAAGAAAATCACCAGAAGCCTTGACAGGGTTCATTGACCTTGCAGAGATTATATTTCACTACCAAAGACTGCCAGGTTATTTTACCAAGAATATACTCCAAGTAATATCTGATTTTATATTTCTGCTCTAGAAAACATCCTTCCTATTAAAAACCTAGGAAATAAAAAGAAAATCTCGGATGAAGGATAATATCGTCTAAATGTAGAAGGAAAGAAATTTCCTAGTATGATAAAATATTGCCCAGTTCCTATATCTCAAAGAACAAATAAGATATTTCATGTCCATATCCAGATGGATTTTGACTTGCTCTCATTTCATTATGAATCAACCATTTTCAAATCACATATTCTATTCTCAGATAAAAAAATTATTTATCACCAATGTCACTTAGCTTTTTCTATAATATATACTGCACTTCACATAAATCATTTTGGAAGGCCATATGGAAATATCTCCGACTTAAGATTTAATTCATGGTTATAATCTATAAAATTTCTGACAATTAAAGAACTTCAATAAAATACTCATCAGATTTGTTTTCCTCTCTGTATTTCATCATAACAGAAATACTCAGGTCTACAATACAAAAAAATATTTAACTTGTGTTTCATTCAAAATTCCATCTGTTATCAAGACTCTCTTGGGGCTACAGAGCCTAGTAACAGGTCAAGAACTGTTTATTTGCAGAGGAGAGCAGGGCTTTGCCCCAAACTCCTAGGTTGCTATGCTACAACTCACCTACAAGGACCTCCCAAGGGCCCTAAAGGACGTTCCTGTCTGCCATCGCCACTGTAAGCCCCATTGGATCTGCAGGACCACGACAGGACCTGCTGCAGATCTCTCTTCTGTTCCAGGCCTTCCTCAAACCCAGCAGCTCTTTAGGTCTCTCAAGAAATGGGCTGGAGTAACATACCCAAATGAGGAATTAGTTGCTTCCCAAACCGGAAACCGGAAAGGCTCCCTAAGCATTGTGCCTTCTGTGTGTGTGTGTGTGCGTGTGCGTGCACACACGCGTGCATATGCTCACGTGCGTGCACATGTATATGCATGTGTATACGTGTGTGCATGCGTGCACTTCCAGTCCTACCTTTAAGAAATAGGATCATCCCTCTCTCTAAGAAGAGGAAAATGCATTTGAGAGTTTAAACAACTTGCCCCGAGTCACTTAGATAGGAAAGATTAGAACTAAAATTTGAACATAAGATGCATTTTGTCTGTTTGAAAGAGTATGTTCTTTCAATGATGTCCTACTCTTCTCCCCTTGTGCCCTCTCCCCTCTCTGGTTTTATAGAAAAACTAGGCACTGTTGTAACAAATGCAACAATGGTAAGTGCATTCATCCGCTCATTTCACATATTTTATTAATAATTTACCATGTGTTAGGCCTACACTTAGTATTGGGGATATAAATATTAAAAGATATCATCATTTATATCCTCCAATAGCTGAATCTAGTGCAGAGACAAATAGTCAGACTAAAATTACACATTAGTTATATGGATTGGCATAAAAAGAAATTTGTTCCCAGATTTAGTATTGGGAGAAGAGAGGAAGGAGTGTGTGTGTGTGTGTGTGTGTGTTAACAAATAAAAGACAAAGAAAAGTATATAGAAGTTGCTAGCACTATAAGAATTGTAAGCACCTTGGTATTTCTAGAGTGTAAGTACATAGAAGAAAGAAATAAAATGAACTAGACAGATAGGCAGTGGCCCCATCATACAGAGCTATATATATACAGTATGGATTAGAAGGCTTGAAATATTTTGAGCATAGGCATGGGGATAGAATAATAAAATATGGATCTAAAAATATTCTTTTGGCAATGTGAAGGCTGGTTTTGAAGACATGTGATCTACTCCAGGTGAGCTATGTCCCTTATGACAATTAGAAAGACAAGACTGCAAAATTATTTGCCACTCTTCGAACCAAGAATTTGAGTCTCTTAAATACAGAGAACAAACTGGTGGTTACCAAAAGAGAGGATAGTGAGGGAATGGGTGAAATAGAGAAAGGGGATTAAGAATATATTTAATCTTGATGAGCGCTGACAGATGTACAGAATTGTTGAATCATTAGACTGTACACCTGAAACTAGCATAGCATAGTATGTTTATGATAGATAGATGATAGATAGATAGATAGATAGATAGATGATAGATACACAAAAGAAGTTGAGTCTATTGATCATCCCTTGAATCTGAGAAAAGAAAGGGAGATAAAAAGTTTGTAGGCTAATGTAATCATCCAGTCAAGATTATTGTGAGCCTTATCTAGGACAGTAGCCTTAAAAATGGAAAGGAGGTGTTACATGCGAGAAGTGTTTAATAAGACACAAAATTCTAAAGCAGCATACAACTTGGTGGTGACAGTCTTACAGAAAAGAATCTATAATGAAAAGCAGAGTGTGATAGAGTTATAATATAGTAACAGACACTATGCCTAGAAGCATCTGCCAGACCCTGTTGGTGCATTACTCATATCCTCTCGCTGCTCACCTTTTCAGACTTGCAAATGGTGTCCACCTTGCCTGAGGACTTTGGCATAGCCTTTCTGCTAGAAACATCCAGGAGTTAGTGTCCCTATGAGCAGCCCTCAGCCAATGACATATTAGAGTTTCAGGATAAATAAAGACTTCATCATCCTCATGGCCTTGGTGTGATAATTCTGAGGACTTTTCTATTCCATCTCCCTAAATTCCTAGAAGAACTGAGGTTCAAGAGCCCACAGTGGTGACCAACTCATTAACATACCCTTTGCCCCCTTCCTTAACCCTGATAAGTGGCCTTTGAGGTCTCCTTACAATAAACTGTTCTCACACAGGTCTTTGCCTTAAAATGATCTTTTGAAAATTTCAATAAACCAGTAACAGGTAAAGAGATTGAATTAGTAATTTTGAAACTTCCCACAAAGAGAAGTTCAAGTGCAGATTACTTCATTAGTAAAGTCTGCTAAACATTTAAAGAAGAATTAATACCAATTTTTATAAAAATCTTCCAAAAAATGGAAGAGGTGGGAAGCCTTCTCAATTCCTTCTATGAGGTCAGTCAGAATGACCATGATAAATGGTATATTATAAATGATAAATGATAAACCAGACAAAGACAACATAAGGAAAGGAAACTATAATATCCCTTATGATTATTACATAAAAATCCTCAACAAAATATTGCAAAACAAAACCAGCCACACGTAAAAAGGAACATAGACCGTGAAAAAGTACGACCTATCACAGGAACGTAAATCACTGTAACATCTGAAAATCAACCAATGCAATACACCATGTTGATAGAAAGAAGGACAAAAACCATGTGATCACTTCCATAGGTGCAGAAAAACCATCTAACAAAATCTAACACCTTTCAGGATAAACATCCTTAACGAACTTGTAGTTGAAAGGACCTGTGTCAACCTATTAAAGGGAATCTACCCAAAAACCCACACTAACAATCCACTTGCCAGTGAAGACTGGATTCTTTCCCCTTGATTGCAGGAACAAGGCAAGGATACCAGTGTCCTCTGTTTACATGGTACTGGATGTCCTCCCTGGAGCAAAAAGTCTGGGAAGTAACTTCTAACGGGTATGGGATTTCTATTTGGGCTGAGGAAATGATCTGAAATTGGAGACTGAAGGTGATTGCACAATGCTGTGGATATAATAAACACAGAATTATACATTTCAACAGCATGAATTTTTATTATATGTGGGTTATATCACTACAAAGGTGTTATTAAAAAGAAATGCACTGGGACACCTGAGTGGCTCCATCAGCCCACATCGGGCTCCCTGTTCAGTGGGGAGAGTGCTTCTCCCCCTCCCTCTGCCAGCTGATCCCTTTGCTTGTGCTCTCTCTCTGTCAAATAAAAAATTCTTTTAAAAAAAATGTACTTGCCAAAATTCGGCATCTCATTGCTTTATTTTGAAAAGCTCTCAGCAAGCTAAAAATGTCCTCTATCTGAAAAGCATTCTTGAATAAACCTCAACAACATTTTAATTATATATTTAATATTGAAATAGTGTATGTTTTCCTCTAAGATTAGAGACAAGCAAGAATGCCCAATACCACATTTCTATGCAACAATACACTAGAAATAAACTCTTTAGTCACAGAAAACATGATACTATTTTTCATGTAAAATTGTAAATCTACAATCAAGCTGCCAGAAACAAAAAGTGGATTTAGAAGGCAATATTACAAGAACAATGGTATTTCCATATACGTCAGCATAAATTTAGAAAACATAATTTAAGAAATTCCATTTATAATAACATCAAAATCATTAATATTACAATTACATTAAACGATTTAACAAGATACAGAGAAGATATCTGTAGTTAAGATTATAAAATGATGTTTAGAGAAATTAAAGAACTAAATAAATGGAAAGATATGCCATTTTCATGAATTGGAAACGATTAAGATGTCAATTCTTCCCTAATTAGCCCATACTTTTTTTTTTTTTTAGAATGTCTGGGGTTTTTTTTTAAGATTTTTTAAAAATTTTATTTATTTGACAGAGAGAGATCACAAGTAGGCAGAGAGGCAGACAGAGAGAGAGAGGAGGAAGCAGGCTCCCTGTCAAGCAGAGAGCCTGATGCGGGACTCGATCCCAGGACCCTGAGATCATGACCTGAGCCAAAGGCAGAGGCTTAACTCACTGAGCCACTCAGGCACCCTAGCCCATACTTTTAATTCCATCCTGATAAATACCCATTTTTTATAGGAATTGAGAAATTGATTCTAAAATTCATATGGATATACAAATGACCAAGAACGACCATAATATATTTAAAAAGAAAAATGTAGTTGGAGGACTAACGCTGATAATAATATACCAATAATAATAAACCAGTTTGTTATTAAGGATAGGCAAAGAGGACAGAGAAAGAGTATTCTGAATCTGGAAATAGAATAATACAACCGATTTTTGGCAAAGACTCCAAAACAAGTTATTAAAGAATAAAAAATCCTTTCAACAAAAGTTACTGGAACAAGTAGATAGATAGGAAGAAAAAACATACTAAAATATATATTCATAAACAAAAATCATTTTGAGATCATAAAGTTAAAGGTAAATGTTAAAACCATAAAACTTCTTTTAGAAGGAAATATAGAATATCTTTGCAACTGGTGTGTCCATAAAATTTCTTTGTTACCAAAAGTAACAATCATGAAAGTAAACAACGATAAAATATTTTCATCAACTTTTTAAAAAACATCAAAACACAGTAATAAAAAATGAATAGGCAAGCTACATACAGGGAGACACTATTCATACTACCCATATTGCAAACTATTTTTTTTCCATCCTGTTTTTTGTTTTCTGTGTTGAGAGAGAGAGAGAGAGAGAGAGAGAGTGAGAGAGAGAATGAGAGGGAGGGCAGGGGAGGAGCAAAGGGAGAGAGTGAGTCCCAAGTAGGTTCCACTCCCAGTGCAAGGAGCCCACTGGGGGCCTCAATCTCAGATCCTGACACGATTTGAGCTAAACCAAGAGTTGGATGCCTAATTGACTGAGACATCCAGGAGCCCCCTTGCAAAGGATTTTTATGTAGAATGTTTACAAATGCTTACATAATTAAAAAAATAATTAAAATTTTTTTAAAAAGAAAAAAACAAAAGAACAAATGCTTAAGTCAATACCAAAATACAAGCAAAGACAAAGGCAACCTGATTGAATATGGAGAATGGTGTTTGATTTGAGATTTGAGCAGATACTTAACAAAAGAATACAAGCAAATAATTAATAACCACATGAGAACGTTAGCATCACTGCGGAAAGGCAAACCAAAATCACAAAGTATCACTTTATGCCTGTTAGAATAGCTAAAATTTAAGATTCTTGATAAGAAATGTTGACAAATATATGGTGTAATTTGGACTTTCCCATATTGCTGGGGATGTAAAATGATTCAACTACTTTAGAAAACTGGCAATTTCTTATGAAGTTAACTATATACCTCCTTTGTGGTTAGGTCATTCTGTTCCTAAAATATCAGTCCATAAACAAAGATATGAACTAGAACGTTTAGAGCAGCTTTATTCGTAATAACCAAAACCCACTAAATGACTCCAAAGTCCAAGAGAATGGATAAAGAAATTGTGATGTGTTCTCACAACGGAACACTAGTCATCAACAAAATCACATGAACAACACATCCATGATCACAGGCTAGGTCCATTGGGAAGCAACTACTAAGCAGGTAGGACTGCACAAAATTATTGGAAAATAACACCTGAAGAAAGAGGGAAGAGAAAACTTAGTCGGTCAGAACTTTTCATGCCTTGACAGTTCTGAAGGTCTCTATCAGCTCAGTGTGAAGCTCATGAGCAAAGACTTCCCATAGGAGGGGCTCTGCATAGGGTGTAAATGTCTTGCACCAAAATTTTACTGCCATTGGCAGGAGGCCACCTTAATAACAGCGTGATATCACCTACTTCTGCCTTGATGTGCCATTATGTGAGAGCAGCCCTCAAAGAAAGTACAGCACAGACTCAAAGCTGATGTGGGCCGCGAAGGAGCTGCAGGTGGAGGCTCTCAGCTGACCACAATTCTTGCAGTTGGACAGTGAGTTCTTCTTATTGGGAAACTCAGAGCAGAATATTCTATATCTTCTCTACTCAACAAGCATAAATGAATCTGATCCTCATTATCTGAGTAAGTGAATTTGGACACAAAACCAGATGTACTACATGAGTCCTTTCATATGACATTCAAAACCAGGTATAACTATGTATGTAGAAATCAAAATAATGTTTGTCTTTGGGAGGGTGGGAAATGTTTGGAATGGGGCATGAGAGACTATTCTGGGGTGATGAAAATTTTTATATCATAATTAGTGTATAAATGTATCACTTACTTGTCAAAAGTCATCCATTTGTACAGTACTGCTACATGTTTCGTTCTAATTTTAAAAATCACTGTTTAACCACTCTTCTTCCTTCTTATATTAAATACAAAAGATATAAGCACCTAAAACTAAAATAACCATCAAAATTCCTTATTCCTTATTTTGAGGTCTCCATCAATAGCCAGTGGGGTGATTATACACATGTGTGCATGCATTCAAATTAATTCTGTACTCCATTTATTTTATTGAAATAATACAAGTGTAAGGTTTCATGTAAAAGAGCAGCTCGGTCTTTCTGTTGTCCCCAAAAGAAATTATCCCCTTCTACTTGTTCTTGTATTTGTCTTAAAATTTGTTTATGATTTTCATATATTGCTGTTGATTGATTCTGTATTTTCTTTTAGTTTATTAAGATTTATTTATTTATTTGAGAGAGGGGGAGAGAGCATGAGCAGGGGGAGGGCCCGAGAGAGGAGAGGCAGAGAATCCCAAGCAGAAACCCTGTTGACTGAGGAGCCCAACATGGGTCTGATTGCACGACTCATGAGATCATGACCTGAGCCAAAATCGAGAGGCAGCTGCTTAATCAATTGAGCTACCCAGGTGCCCCTTAATTCTGTATTTTAAATATTATCTAATGACTCATTTTTATGGTAGGTACATATTTAGTCCTTTTACACCAATAATCCCATTCTGGGTTTTTTTTCCACCTATCATTCTAACGTAATCTTCAGACTATTTACTTAATATTCATACTATTTCAAATGTATAAAAATAATACACTGCTAAGTCAAGTGACATATTTTTTTTCTTTCCTGTATTATTAGTAGTTTCTCCTATTATTAAAAATTGCGCTGTATTTTTTTGCATACTTGCTTCTATACCAGTCAATTCATCTATCATTTCCAGTAGCTATATTAAGTGCAATTTTTCAAATATGCAGATATCTTCTAAAATTTATCACTTTGATTTATTTGCAGAACTCTTGCTCCTGAATACTTATATCTTCCTGCTCCAATATGAATTGGTTATTCTTATGGTCTACACATAGCTCTTACCCTGGAACTTTGGTTTCTTCATCTTTTGCCTACCTTTTGGGCTGGATTTCCAGTTTTTTGATCTCATGTTCTTGTCCTTTCTTATTTAACTTTCTCAATTTAGTAAATACCTGATCATATGTGTAAAGATGATAATTTCTTGAGAAATTGCATATCTGATCATATATTTTTGTATCCTCACATTGGATTCATAATTTTTCCCATTATTGAATTCTATGATAAAACAAGATTTTCTCAGAATTTTTAAATCATTACCCTTTTTGTCTTCTGACTACCATTAGTTCTGAGAGTCTCTTGACTTTGTATGAACTTTGCATAAGAATGATCTTATTTTTCTTCTCTTTACAAGCTTTGAGCTCTTTAGTTAATCCTTTTGATTATGCAAGTTTAATGACAACTTATTGTCATTAAATTTAATGACAAATGCAATACCCAAATGATTATTTTAATAATCATTTTAACACATATATTGTAATACTTATTTGATAATTTCCTTCCTTCTATCTTCTCTATTTTCTTTCTGAAATTCATTAGTCAGATGTTTGTCCTTCTAAATCAGGTCTCTAATCATTTCAAAAACTCTATTGTCTCCCTGGTTTTTTTTTTGTTATTCTCTGCAAGATTTCCTCAACTTTATCTCTCATTATTCCCCCTTGAAATAAATTTTGCATATTATATTTCATAATACAATAGAAGTAGACTGATAGGAACACCTATGTGTTATGATCGACAACCTCACTAATATACATCCATCTGCTCCTATATGCTTTTCTTCCCTCCGGTTACAATAAAAAAAATTGTCTTCCTCTCATCTAAGGCCACACCACTGCTTCATCTGCTTATTTTTATTTATGTTTTCATTCACTTATTTGTGCCCATGTTTGTTTAACAAATATTTACTATATGCCTGTTTCTGTTTCCTAGCCCACTTGTAGGTGAGACAAATGAAAAAACGCCTTCATAGCGTCTTATTTGAGGGGCCAAGGACACAATAAATAACAACAAATTACACTGAATGGTAAATTAAAATATTATAACTCAGTCCTCTGCATGTTTTGAAGGACTTTGCTCCTGCAATGAATCCCCTCATCTCTTGCATCATCAACTTCAATATCTACTGAATCATTTCTATTAACAAATAAATACTCTGTAACAAATTCCGACCTAAAAAAATTCTTATACCTTGTCGGTCCCCTTTACCTACTGGCACGTTTCTCTGCACCTAGAATTTGTTGTTTGTGCTCAGCACCATCACTCTTCTGTGTCCTTGCTTCTTTTTTACTCTCACATTTTGAAACTGCTATTGTCCACGTGACCCTGTTGCCAACCCTGATATGAGGAAGTGGAGATGCAACATGGGGGGTTCGGGGGGTAGAAAAGAGGAAACACTAACGAACAATTCTTAATCGTACCGTCATCACCCCCTCTTCACCATGGAGATAGTTCATCACTATTTCCTTTTTGAAATAGTTTCTGCACTGGATTTTCAGAATACTGTCCTTGTGTCGTCCAATTTGTCAGCAGGTCTTAGTCTCACTTTCTGGCTAAATCTCTAAATACTGTCAGACCACTTACATGTAGTCGTGGCTTACTTCCCTTAGCCCACTTCTCTTCACTACCTGAACTCCTCCAGTTTCAGGTCTAAATCCCTTTGTTATGGTGATGAACACAAATACATGTAACCAGGTGCCTAGTTTTTATATCCACTAGGATATCCACTAATAATAAGAACTTAACAGTACTTGAGTACTAAGAACAGTTACAACATTAATTAATACATTTTATTTCCCAACAACTAATTTTACAGATGATGAAGTTGAAACACAGAGTGCTTAATTCAGTTCTGAATATTATATAGCTAATAAATGATTTAACCGAATTTAAACCTGAACAGTCTGGCTCCACCTGCCCATGCTCTTACCAACTACACTGTATTTCTTTCTGGCTAATTACCAGCTGGCATTTCAGACTAAATACAGGAAAACATTTAATTTAAATCAGATTTGTTTCTAATAGAAACCAATGTAAAATGTATGTGTGTTTATATGTAAATATACAACCCGTATTTAAAGATTAAACAATATATGCTCAAGACAAAAATGAGGTAGAAGCTGATTTCCAAGACAGCCAACAAATGTACACTCAATGATGTACACAAAATAATATTTTGTCTGTTTCCCACTTTTATTCAGCTGAAAATGTGGTCACTATCAGTATTAATGTTAAGGAGTCAGCAGTGCAGAAAACCTAGAGTCTGTGGTAAAGATGGAAGAAATATTTATAAATATGAAGGTAAAAGCCTATTACATACATAAGTAAATTGATCATCAAACCTAGATTATTTCCATCAGCTTATTCCTGAATGAAACTGAAGATGACAGTTTTTTGGCTAAGATATTTCTACAGGATAAATGAACATGTTTCTTGCTTCACGTGACATTTACTATTGATTTGATATAATGTGGAATGATATCATAACCCAAATAGTAATAGACTCCATCAATAACTGAAAGCAGCACAAATTGAGTACAAATAACATGAAAAGAGAGCATCACCAGTTCATTTTGTCAATAAAAATCACAACTTTCCAGATCATGCTTGAATTGCTGCTTTTAATCACACTACCCACTTACAGCAGACAATATTGTGTGGCCGATGACTGATAATCATCTTGGACATAATGGCAGGTCTTCCATGAACCAGGAAGACTGGGCCACATATTTGAGATCTCACAGATTGTCGGAATCCACAGTTCAATACCTGTCCAAATCAGTTACTATTTTTATTGTTATTATTGAAAATATTGGGAGAAAACAACTGAAGAGCCACTCTTTCGATTTCTTAGGTCATTTTTGAAATTCAGGTGAATTTATGACACATTGATCATGAACATAAAAGTTATTAGAAGCAATTGTTTTATAATAAAAATTGAGTGCACATAATGTGGTTATAGTACCAACATCTGCCACTCATGCAGACATCATTCTGTAAACCCATATAACTAACTCTATTTTCCTCTCTGATTGCATCAGGGTAGCTTACGGCATGATGGGGATTTGAGTGACAGGCGTCCATCCTGGCACGGTGCGATGCATACTTATGTTTTGTTTGTGGGAATCATCCCTCCTTGAAAAATGTAAATTTTTAAATTGGTTTTTATTGAAAAGAGGTATATAAGGAAGCAGTGTTGTTGTCTTCACTCCTTAAAAAGTCAAAGTTATTATAAGCTCCAGCTTTCATAAAAATTTTACTAAGTTTTTAAGTTGACTTTTTTGGTTTTGTATTGAAAAAGAGCATGAATTATTAAAAAGCTCCAGACAGGTTTTATATATTTTTTTTTCAAGAAAAAGCACATTACTCACTATGTTTAAGAGAGGTTAACATCCTCACATCTACCTCCACAGAAACAGGCCAAATCATTTCCAAATTTTAAAGTTGTGTTGGTGTCAGCTTGACTATATGTCATATATAACTGGTAAATATCTGTTATGGAATCCTTATTGAGAAGGTTAATGTGTTAGATTTGAAAGGGATTTTTGAGGACACCTAGTTTCGTCCTGGAAGCAATATGGAAATTTCATAATGGTATGCTCATCAGCGGGTCTTCCAGAATTTGCTCAAACATTTACTTTTATAGGAAATCTATAACTTCAAAAAGCGACGTTCTATATTAAAATTCTGTGTTAGAAATCTACTGTTGTAGGGACACTTGCTTATATTAAGTCAACATCTGCCTGGTCTTGACTTCACAGAGAGGTCCTCCAAGGCTACAAACACAGCAAAAGAACTCACAAAAAAGACCCTTAAAAATGTATGTAAGTATGTGAAATGTTCTTTTGATGTTGAAGTATAGCCAATTATTTCCATTGTTAATATAAATATCATAATGAAAACAGATAACAAATATGAACCTTAATAGCACTTTGGTAAAATAATGGCAATGGCTTTATATACTGAAATTACTTTTTTTTTTTTAAAGATTTTATTTATTTATTTATTTATTTGACAGAGAGATCACAAGTAGGCAGAGAGGCAGGTAGAGAGAGAGGGGGAAGCAGCCTCCCTGCTGAGCAGAGAGCCTGATATGGGGCTCAATCCCAGGACCCTGGGACCGTGACATGAGCCGAAGGCAGAGGCTTAACCCACTGAGCCACCCAGGTGCCCCTGAAATTACTTTTATCAGAACAAGTCAATTCCCAATTTTGACAAAACTGTGATAAAGAATCTAATGCAAATGGAGGAAAGAGGCATGAGGATTTGGATTTCTGAGCTTTTCTTTGGTCCTATTCAACCATATCTTCATTCCTTCACAATGTAGCAGATGCAATGGATCATATATCAAACATTGTAAACAACTTTCCACCACCAGAGCTGTCATGTAGGCAAAATGTGGTCCCTTGCCAATAAACTCATGCTCTTCTTTCAATTATAGCAATCTGTAAGTTGGCTTTATGTGTTTATTTCCTAGCAGCAAATTGATTTGTGAGGGGGAGAGAGAATTTTAAAAGGAAAAAACAATGCCTAAAGTCTCCAATAGTCATACAACATTATATCAGGGGCTGTGCAAAAGAAGAAACAAAGATCTCTTTTGTTGTTTGTTATTCTTTCTTCTTTTTTTTTAATCCAGTTCCCTCAAAGACAACTTGGCTCTCATGACTATATTTTGTCTTTGAATACCTGATATTCTCTGAGTATAGTTATTAATCAGAAAATATTCTAATGGATCACTTAAAAGAGAAGACAGGGATTTAGAATTTAGAAGAAGCATGTCATTTTACTGTGGACTAAACTAAGAAGCCAAACCTTAGTTCTGACTCAGAATTCTGATTATTTGAACAACGCAGAGAAAAAAACCAAAGGGGTTTAACTAAAAATCCTACTATGTCATGTATTTTGTAGATTTTCATAGACAAATATATCTTATCTTTAGAAAAAAAGGCAAATTCTGACACATTTCTCATAAAGAATGTTCTCTCCACTTTGAAGTAGGGGGAAGAGGACAATAGGTAGGGAGCAGATTAAAACCTACTCATTCCTCTGTCAAGCTTGGGTAATTAGAAAGTAAGTGTATTACATATTTGTAAAACAACTTGCATTTTGTGGCTTGTATATGTAGCAGAAAGAAGGTAATTTACTCAAACCTTGCCATTTTTACTCACAATCTTAAAACATACGTAATTATTTAAATGATTCTTGGTGAGGGGTGGACAGTATAAGAAAAAAAAGTTTAATATAGATAAGAAAATGAAGCTTTTCCTTTTTTGTAAGAGGATGATGCAATATGAAACATGGAAACAATTTATTTTGATAGAACTGTAGAAAGGAAAAATAATAAGACAGAGATCAGTAAAAAACTGTGTTCAGAGTGCCAAGGACATGATACTTGCAGACAAAACTGGCGGTTTAGAGCCCTGAATAGAAAATGAGTAAATCTGCCATTGACTTAGTAGGCAAGAAGGATGAGGTGTTATTTTTTTATGGTTATGTACCCCAAATACTATACAATATTGACCCATGTAAATTGTGTATCCTAGCCAGAAAGCAGAAACATTGCACTCATCTTTATGTCAGAATGAAAACATGAGAAAAAGATGCCATTAATTTTTTTTTGTTTATTAATTATTTATTAAAAATAGTTTATTTTCTAAGAACCGCATCCTCATAGAAGAGAAACCTGTCAGGTCCATATGTAATTGTTACTTTGAAATCATTCCAGTTACCTAAAACAAGTTCTGTTTTTCTGCATTGGATCTGTGTGCTTTTCAAATGTTCAGATAGTCTGACCTATTGCAGGGTGACTAACCATTCTGGTTTGCCAGGAGCCAAGGGATTTCACTGGATACAGAACTTGCAGTGTGAAAACTGGGAAAGTCCTGGGAAAACTCAGACAGTTGGTCACCCCAGTAGATCCACATTTACCAAGGAATTTCTAAATTTAACCCATAAAAGTCAGTAGAAGAAAAGAAAGATGCAATTCCATTACCAAAAAGCTCCAAATTGATTGTTTCCCAGCTCATCTCATAGATGAAATAGAATAAGGATTAATTATTTTTTAAAAATGGGAGCTACCTTAGGGAGTTTGTTTTGCTTTGTTTTGTTTGTGGATGGTGTTCCTGGTAGTATACCAGTTAAAAAATAATTATTACCCTTTCAGAATGATGGGCTTTTTTGAAGGAAAATAAATACTGTCTTTTTTCTAGGCAGAGAATTAATTAAGGGAAATCTAGAGCCAACCTATCCATTATGATGCTGTTT
>PISX010016296.1:0-47800 GCA_004024625.1 Mellivora capensis
AAATACATGGAGGTTATAAACAACACTCTAGTAAAGAATGAATGGATCAACCAGGATATCACTGAAGAAATGAGAATACAAGGAAACAAATGAAAACATGATGGTCCAAAAGCTTTGGGATACAGCAAAAGCAGTCCTAAAAGGGAAGTATTCAGCTATGCAGGCCTACCTTAAAAAGCAAGAAAAATCTCAACTATACAACCTAACCTTACACCTAGAAAGGAGCTAGAAAAAGAACAAAGCTTAAAGCCAGCAGAAGAAGGGAAATAATAAAGATCAGAAAAGGAATAAATGATACAGAAACAACAACAAAAACAGTAGAACAGACCAATGAAACCAGGAGCTGGTTCTTTGAAAGAATTAATAAAATTGATAAACCCCTGGCCAGACTTATCAAAAAAGAAAAGAGAAAGGACCCAAATAAATAAAATCACAGGGGCGCCTGGGTGGCTCAGTGGGTTAAAGCCTCTGCCTTCGGCTCAGGTCATGATCCCAGGGTCCTGGGATCAAGCCCCGCATCAGGCTCTCTGCTCAGCGGGGAGCCTGCTTCCTCCTCTCTCTCTCTCTCTCTCTACCTGCCTCTCTGCCTACTTGTAATCTCTGTCTGTCAAACAAATAAAATCTTTTTAAAAAATAAGTAAATAAATAAATAAATAAAGTCACAAAAGAGCAAGGAGACATTAACAACCAAGACCACAGAAATACAATTATAAGAGAACATTATGAAAACTTATATGCCAACAAATTGGACAACCGGGAAGAAATGGGTAAATTTCACAGAAACATATAAGCTACCAAAACTGAAACAGGAAGAAACAAAAAACTTGAACAGACTGATAACCAGCAAAGAAATAGAATCAGTAATCAAAAATCTTCCAACAAAAGTCCAGGACCAGATAGCTTCCCAGGGGAATTCTACCAAACATATAAAGAAGACTTAATAACTACTCTTCTCAAACTCTTCCAAAAAAAATAGCAATGGAAGGAAAACTTCCAAATTCATTCTATGAACCCAGCATTACCCTGATTCCAAAACCAAAGAGTCCACTAAAAAAGAGAACGACAGGCGAATAACCCTGAAGAACATGGATGCAAAAATTCTCAACAAAATACTAGCAAATCAAATCTAACAGTACATTAAAAGAGTCACTCACCACAACCATGTGGGATTTATTCCTGGGCTGCAAATATTTCCGTATTTGCAAATCAATCAACATGATATATCACATTAATAAAAGAAAGGATAAGAAACATATGATCCTCTCAATAGATGAAGAAAAACATTTGATAAAGCACAACATCCATTCACGATAAAATCCCTCAACGAAGTGGGAATAGAGGGAACATACCTCAACATCACAAAGGTGATCTATGAAAAACCCATAGCTAACATCCTCCATGGGAAAACACTGAGAGCTTTTCCTCTACAGTCAGGAAGAAGTCAGGGACGTTCACACTCACCAGTTATGTAACATAGTACTAGAAGTCCTAGCCTCAACAATCAAGACTACAAAAAGAAATAAACGGGATCCAAATCAGCAAGGAAGAAGTCAAACATTCACTTATGCATATGACATGATACACTATATAGAAAACCTAAACAATTCCAATAAAAAATTGCTAGAACTGAAACACAAATTCAATAAAGTTACAGGATACAAAACCAACATATAGAATACTGTTGCATTTCTATACATCAATAATGAAGCAGCAGAAAGAGAAATCAAGGAATTAATCACATTTACAATTGCACCAAAAAACATAAGATACCTGGGAATAAACCTAACCAAAGAGGTGAAAGATTTGGGGCGCCTGGGTGGCTCAGTGGGTTAAAGCCTCTGCTTTCAGCTCAGGTCATGATCCCAGGGTCCTGGGATCGAGCCCCACATCGGGCTCTCTGCTTCTCGGAGAGCCTGCTTCCTCCTCTCTCTCCCTGCCTGCCTCTCTTGCCTGCTTGTGATCTCTGTCTGTCAAATAAATAAATAAAATCTTTAAAAAATAATAAAAAATAAAAATAAAAAAAAAGAGGTGAAAGATCTGTACTCTGAAAACTGTTGAACACTTAAGAAGAAACTAAAGAGGGGGCGCCTGGGTGGCTCATTGGGTTAAAGCCTCTGCCTTCAGCTCGGATCATGGTCTCAGGGTCCTGGGATCGAGCCCCGCATCAGGCTCCCTGCTCAGCGAGGAACTTGCTCTCTCTCTCTCTGAGAAAGGAACTCCTCTCTCTCTGCCTGCCTCTCTGCCTACCTGTGATCTCTATCTGTCAAATAAATAAATAAAATCTTAAAAAAAAAAAAAAAGAAAGAAAGCAACTGAAGAGGACACAAAGAAGGGAAAAACATTCCACACTCATGGATTGGAAAAACAAATACTGTTAAAATGTCTATACCACCCAAAGCAATCCACACATTTAACACAATCCCTATCAAAATACCAACAGCATTTTTCACAGAGCTAAAACAAACAATCCTAAAATCTGTGTGGAATCACAAAAGACCCCAAACAGCCAAGGAAATCTTGAAAAAGAACAATAAGGCTGGAGGCATCACAATTCCAGACTTCAAGCTATATTTCAAAGCTATAGTCTTCAAGACAGTATGACACCGGCATAAAAACAGTCATGTAGATCAATGTAACAGAATAGAAAAACCAGAAATGGATCCACAATTCTATCGTCAATTAATCTTTGACAAACCAGGAAAGAATATCCAATGGAAAAAGATAGTCTCTTCAACAAATGGTGTTGGGAAAACTGGACAGTAACATGAAAAAAAAAAAAAAACTGGACCACTTTCTTACACTATTCACAAAAATAAAGTCAAAATGGACAAAAAACCTAAATGTGAGACAGGAAACCATCAAATTCCTAGAGAACACACACAGTAACCTGACATTGGCTGTAGCAACTTCTTACTAGATATGTCTCCAGAGGCAAGCAAAACAAAAGCAAAAATAAACTACAGGGACTTCATCAAAATAAAAAGCTTCTGCACAGCAAAGGAAGCCATCAACAAAACTAAAAGGCAACTCAAAGAATGGGAGAAGATATATGCAAATGACACATCTGATAAAGGATTGGTATCCAAGAATCTATAAAGAACTTATAAAACTCATAAAGCACATAATCCAGTTAAGAGATGGGCAGAAGACGTGAGTAGACATTTCTCCAAAGAAGACATACAAATGGCCCATAGACACATGACAAGATGCTCAACATCACTCATCATCAGGGAAATACACATTAAAACTACAATGAGATATCGCCTCATACCTGTCAGAATGGCTAAAATTAACAACACAGGAAATAGCAGGTGTTAGTTGAGGATTGGCAAAAAAGGGAACCCTCTTACTCTGATGGTGGGAATGCAAACTGCTGCAGCTACTCTGGAAAACAGTATGGAGGTTCCTCAAAAAGTTAAAAACATAACTACCCTACATTCCAGCAACTGCAGTATTAGCTAGTTACCTAAAGGATACAAAAATACTGATTCAAAGGGTACATGCACCCCGATGCTTATAGCATACCAACAATAGCCAAATTATGGAAAGAGTCCAAAAGTCCACCGATAAATGGGTAAAGATGTAGTATATACACAACAGAGTATTACGCAGCCATCAAGAATGAAACCTTGCCATTTGCAATGATGTGACTGGAGCTAGAGTGTATTATGCTAAACAAAATCAGTCAGAGAAAGACAAATACCACAGGATTTCACTCATGTGGAATTCAAGAAACAACACAAATGAAAATGGGCCGGGGGTGGGGGGGAACAAACCAAGAAGCAGACTCTTTTTTTTTTTTTAAGATTTTATTTATTTATTTGACAGAGATCACAATTAGGCAGAGAGGCAGGCAGAGAGAGAGAGAGGGGAAGCAGGCTCCCTGCTGAGCAGAGATCTTGATGCGGGGCTCCATCCCAGGACCCTGAGATCATGACCTGAGCTGGAGGCAGAGGCTTAACCCATTGAGCCACCCAGGAGCCCCAAGAAGCAGACTCTTAACTATAGACACAAACTGAGGTTTACTGAAGAGGAGGAGGTAGGGGGGGAATGGGTTAAGTGATGGGTATTAAGAAGGGCACTTGTGATAAGCACTGAGTCTTGCATGTAAGCAATGATCACTAAATTTTACACCTGAGACTAATATTACACTGTGTGTTAACTAGAATTTAAATAACAATGTGGAGGGGAAAAAATGAAGATTCTACCACCATTTTCAAGGAAAGAAGAAATAATCTTTTTATGATTTATGATTCCCAAATGCTAGTCTGCAGGCAAGTTCCAGAATTTGGGACAAGTTTTTACTGCGTTATGATGAAAACTGGGAAAAGACAGGCCATACAGTAAATTCTTAAAATGTCCAATGATTTCATTAAAAGACTATTCCAGGGGCGCCTGGGTGGCTCAGTCATTAAACATCTGCCTTCAGCTTAGGTCATGATCGCAGGGTCCTGGGATGGAGTCACACACTGGGCTGCCTGCTCGGCGGGAAACCTGCTTCTCCCTCTCCCACTCTCCGTTATTGTTCCCTCTCTTGCTGTGTCTCTCTCTGCCAAATAAATAAATAAAATCTTTTTTAAAAAATAAAAATAAAAAATAATACTGCCAAACAGCCTTTTGTTCAAGAAATTATAATGACAGCAAATGACCACATGTTTGTTTTACTAGGCTTAGTTATGAGAATAAAAAGTAACACTAAAAAAAGATAGAGAAAAAATATGCATCTAAGGTTCCTTCATGACTTTTCACTGCTTAGTAACTCAGGCCTTTTTATCGCTCAATATTATGTCACTGCCTGGACGTCTGAAAGTTTTTTTTAAAAATCAGCCTCCATACACAATTAAAATGTCACACACATTATGGGAATCCCTTACTTTTTCAACCTAAAGTATGCTGATGCTCTGTTTGTTGGCAACACAGGATTATACGGATCAGCATCCATGCCTTTGGTGTAGCATTCAATTGCTTCATCATATTTTCCTTGTTTGAAGTATTTATTGCCCTGAAAAAGCATATGGGATCAGATATATACTGGCAGAAAATTGCAGAACCATTTTCTTTCAATATTATGCATCTCCTTCTAACTCATTAGCTCTGTGTTCAAGGTTAATAGGAAAGAAAAGAGAATTAAGCAGAATGGTCTTTCAACAAATGCTGAAATTCACTAGTCATTGTATGAGCATAAGCCAAAAAAGCCTTGGCAGAAAAATGAGTAACATACCTAGCATTATGCACTTTTGATTGACAATAACCCACAGAAATGTAACAAAAGAAAGACATCAAGATGAAGTTTAATCTGTAAAGAATTCCACCTTCTTGAAAAGCAATATAGTTTTATAATGAGGCTTTCTAAAGAGGGATGTTTAAGATTTCTAAAAAGTAACCAAAGATGACCTGTGATATGGAGGAGTGGAATTTAATATTCATGTCAAGATTCACACTCTGATTTTAAGTTACTTTAGTCTACTACAAAAAAAAAACCTAAAAGGACTCTGTACAGTCCATGCATTTTACATATAATAATTCATTTAACATTCATAACAACCCACTGAAGTTTAGAATACTATTAATCTTATTTTTACAGTTAAGAAAACTGAAGTACAGGTAATTGAAGAACTTGTCACAGGATCTGAACCCATACAATCTGGTTTCAGAGCATATACTCATAACCAACAAGTTATACTGCCTCTTGATATGGGTACAGCCAGTAACAAGTTTAAAGACCCCCTAAACTACATTAAAGAGATATTGAGATCCACATAATTTTCTACATATCCTGCTTACACGAAGGAAACTAATGCTAGCCTAAAGAATACCTTTTCTTTTAGAGCAAGAGCCTTTTGTGAATCTACGTGAATCCCATCTTCTTCTGACTCTGATTCTTGAGACACAGAATCATGGGTATTCTCTTCTTTATCAAGCTCATCAAGGATACTGTCCTGAAATTATAAGTAGAACAGTGCTCATAATTACATGACCATTAAAAAAAGAAAAAGCACACTCAACAGAACTTAGGTTGTAATGATCTAAGGACCTGAAGGCCTACAGTTGCTTTCAATCCAAGTAGCCTCTAATTGTTAGGATTATCTCCAGAGAAAAATGTACCCTTGTTTAGAAAACCAAGATCCAAACCACTTGAAGAATCTAGCTTTGAAGTCATGAAGTAATATCTAAGTCAACAGAGTCTACACCACCCCTAAATTATAAACTATTGGTAGTGAGGTATTTATGGCTTGACATACGCAGTCTGGAGATAACCCCAAACTAATGTAATAAAGAACCAATAGCCAAGAAAGGGTTTTTACTAAAAACTTTTTTTCTTCCTTATTCTCAAAACATGAAAAACTGCCTGTAAAGCACATTAACTCCTAACCCTCACAAAAACCTACGAGGTAAATATAATTCCACATGGTTTTTGTTCTTTTTAACACTGAAAGGAACCAAGACACAGAGGTTTGTTAACTCAAGAATACTCGGCTAATGAGTGGCCAAGTCAGGATTTGAATCGAGGCAAATCTGCATCCTCTGAAGAGCTCTCAGTGACTATGTTATATTGTCTCTCAATGAATTCCAAAATTCCAGCTGTCTCTATCAAAGAAAATACATAACATACTAGTCCAACAATTCCCAATCTCTTTTGGATCACATATTCCTCTCATGGTAATAAATCATCTCATAAACCCCATCAGGATTTTTAAATCATGTTTATCATATATGATAAAAGAATGGTTTTTAGTAAGAGACTTTAAAACTAGTAAGTGTTAAAAAGTTCATTAAAACTCATTTAAACAAAAACCTTGATTATATAAACAAAATTTCTTGCATTTAATGCCATACTATTTTATGTCAAAAAAAACCCAAATCATTGGTAAACTGAAAAATAAAATAAAATCTATGCTTAGTTTCACTGAATGAACATTAAGAGACTGAAACTCAGCTAAGTGTTTTAGCATGAAGATTCTACAAATCCCACCAGCCTACCGACATTAAAGAGCCAAGATTACCCAACGCTGCTATGCTTGCATGTGTAGACCACTAGCAGCAGCAGCACACTAAAGCAGCTGCTCAGATCTCAACTCCAGTAGAAAGGTAAATAAACACCTACATCTTGTATAGATATACGAAAATGACGTCAAGCAATGCAGTACATCATAATGGCACTGGCCACACAAAGGAGTTCAATCAGTATCTGTTGAATGAGTAAATGACTGTGTAGAAAGCACCTCTCTCAGAAATGACGTAAGGACGATGGCTCTCAGGAAAAAGCATTATAGGAAGATTACCACCTTAAGAAAAGGAAAAAGCTATATAATGAGGGATATGGTCACAAAAAAATGAAAGTAGACTACATAATACTCAGCAGAAAAAATATGTTCAGAAAGTATCATTTCCCACAGCAACAAATCCAAGACTAAAATCATACTTCTCTTACATCGCGACAATACTGAAGCAGATGGCAAACTAGTTAGTTAGTAGTCCCAACTCTAACTTAAGTCAATTAGCCTTGGCTTCATTAAGAAAAATACAACTCATCTGGAAAACTTTGAGCAGTATCTTCTAAAACTAAATGTATATATAAACTATGACTATGACCTGGCAAATTCCCTCCCGGGTGCTTCTATCCATCAAAAAACAAAGAATGTTCATAGCAGGTTTATTCATAATAGCCCCAAACTGTAAACAACCTAAATGTATGTTAATAGGAGAATGAATACACAAATTGTGATATATTCACACAATGGAATTCCGATCAGCAAGGAAAAATTATTATTGCTACTTAATAATATGGATCAATCTCTGACAATGCTAGCAAACAAAACCAAACACAAAAGAGTGCATACTGTATGATACATTTATATAAAATTCCAAAACTGACAAAACTGATCTATAATATGAGAGATCACAATAGTGGCTACCTTTGGGAGGTAATCAAATGAAAAGGAAGGCTTCTGGGATGCTGGAAATGTCTTCTATCTTAATGAGGATGGTGGATTCTCAGGTATATGCAGGGAAAAAAATTCAGGAAGCTATACCCTTAAGATTTTTGCACTTTACTGTATGTGTATAAGAACCTCAAATAAAAATGTTAAACAGAAAAGTCCAAATAAACAAAAAAATCAGAAGAGTGGTTAGCTATGGGAGTAGAGGGAAGAAAAGATGGGATGCGGATGCAGTATTTTTGAACTCTGTATGCAATGGTAGTTACCCAAATCTACATGTTAAAAAATGGCATCGAACTATACATACACTGTACCATTATCAATTTCCTGGTTTTGACACTATACTATAATTAAGGAAGATATAACCACTGGGGTAAACTGGGCGGGGAGTATGCTGGACCTCTCTGTACTATTTTTGCAAAAACAAAAAAGAAAGAAAAAATAGAAAAAAAAGAAAGGAATCCGGGCTGTTTAAGCCACTACTCATTGAAAGAGGGCTTCAGGAGAAAAAATAATCTAGTTAACTGAAAAGCATTGTAATTAAATTTGGATTCACATAAAATAATCTTTAAGTGAAAGACACAAAGGTAAGAACTTTATTTTTCATTTAACCCATCACTCTTAGCTAACTCCAAGACAATTTTATTCAAGTACTAAGAAGCACATAAGGAGATTAACTCACCACATCAAGTTTTGCCCATGCCTCATAATCATAAGATTTTATCCTGTTTTTTGTGTTTTCATCTTTAGTTTTTTTAGAAGACTCTTTAGGCTTGCCTTTCTTCTTTTTCCTAAAATTCCTGTTTCGAATAGGAGGTAAATTCTAGGGATGGGAAAAAAAAATAAACACACAATGTTTGAGCACTGCTCTACTATTACTTTTCTGTATAACTACCAATGTTTAAAATTCTCACTAAATTATATTTTCAAGTAAGAAGTACTTTTATTTTTTAAGGGCTTAAATATACCAATTTACCATCTTCACTTAATTCATGCTTGAAAAGTTTAATTCATTTTTTGACAAATGTTGAATATTGTTTAGTCACAAGGAAAGTATTATCTAGAAAATTTAATTATACATTTAATTTGCAAACCTAAATTCACACTTCCAAAATTGCCTGATTTTCAGCCTTACTACAATGAATTAGCAGCAGTGCAACAGCAAATTGAACTGCCTCTACATCATCAGTATGAAAAAATTATCCATATTTAAATGCACAGTCTTAAGAAAAACGTAAGTAATCTACATTTTATGCTAATACTGTATGTTAAGCTATCATTAAATATATAACTATGCATGATCTGTATCATATATACACTTAAATATCAAATTACGAATTATCACATGGACTTCCTTTCTGTAACTATTGGCTAAGCCTTAAAATGTCTTAATAGAGTTAATACAATTATTACAAAGACTTTAAGAAGCAGAATTTTTCAAAATGTTGACAGGTGGCAAATCACTTCAGTTTCAGTATTTTCAGAACATTTTAAAAGGTTGTGCTTTATTTTAAATTAAATAATTTTGCTGGATTCTAAAGCAGGACTTGATTAAGAAATTTACCTCTTCAGGAACACCATTCTGTCTTCTTAGTTCCATATCCTTCTGTTTAATATCTTTTTCCCAGTTTTCTAAATCCCTCACAAAGTCCTGTAATTCTTCTGCATTTTGTTTCACTTGTAGCTGTAATTCAATTGCTTTATTTGTCGAAGTCATTGTGGCCTGCAGAGTTTTGGCCAACCAATCTCTGACATGAATGAAAAGAATTATTTGTTTTTGAAGCATACCTAATTAATGAGCTTTTACCACTTCATAAATGGCAAAAACACATGCATAGGGGAGAGCCTAAAATGATGATGAAGAAAGAAAACATCAGTTTATTATTTAAATGAGTCAGTGTTTGCTGAATGCACAAATGAAAAATAAACAGACAAGTATGGACATCACTGCAATGCAATATGAATGAAAGGCAATGAGGGGGAAATCCCTGAAATTTGCAAGTAGCCTATGGTAGCAGACTCTGCTCATCTTCAGTTTGTAAATTAATCCGAATTATCTCCTTTACGCCTTTTCAAAATTTATTGAACTTCTGCTATGTGACAGGCCATATAAAAGAGGGAGAGACAAACCGTAAGAGACTCTCAATCTCAGGAAACAGACTGGGGGTGGCTGGAGGGGTGGGGGTAGGAGGGAAGGGGTGGTTGGGTGATGGACATTGGGGAGAGTATGTGCTATGGTGAGTGCTGTGAACTGTGTAGGACTGATGAAACAAATAATACTTATATGTTTAAAACACACACACACAAACAAGTAAGACAAGGTCCCAGGTCTAGTGCAGAAGGAAACAAAATAATCAAGTACTGAGGCACAAAATATTATGCTAAGCAGGGTTTTTCAACCTTTGGGCTATTGACATTTTGGGCCAGATTAATTCTTTGTGGTAGAGGGTCTGTCCTATGCACTGTAAGATAGTTGGCAACACCCCTGGCGTGTTCCAACTACATGGCAGTATTCTTCCTCCCCTCCAGACTGTGACCATCAAAAATGTCTCCAGACATTGTCAAATGTGACCTAGAAGGCATATTAACTCCTGGTTGAGAACAAGTGTGATAGAGGCACATACAGATGCTGTGGGGCTGACCACAAATGACAGGCATAAATCAGATGGTGGAAAGGGTGGTGGGTTCCAGGAAAGAGTCTCCAGAGGTGCTATTAACTAGCCAAGTTTCAAAGTGACCAGCCAAAGTGATTAACCATTGAGGAGTGGGCAGGCGGACCAAAGGACTAAGATGATGGAAGAGATAGATGGCTGAGATGGCTATGGGACAGATCTCAAAATGCCAGGCCATGAGGTCTGAAAGCTATAAAAAGTATCCTGGAGGTAAAATAAAAAGTACCTGATGACTGATTCAGTTGAGGAGCTGCAGACCAGAGAAGGACCTAACCAGTCTTAGATGTCCACCTTGGGAGTCTGGAGAAATTAGTAGTGCTATTTGAGTCAGGATCACAATTTTAAAAAGAAAAGAGGGAGCACCTGGCAGGCTCAGTCAGTCAGGTGAAAGTGCCATTCTTAATCTGGGGTTATGAGTTCAAGCCCCAGATTGGGCATAGAGATTACTTAAAAAAAAAAAAAAAAAAAAAAAAAAAAAAAAACTTTTTTTTTTTCCGAAAAGGAAAGAAAAAGAGGTTTCAGAATTGGAGGACAAGAAGAAAGACAAGTATTTCAGTTTGGGATATGCTGAATTGGGTACTTATGGGACATGAGGATGCCATATCCAATAGGTAGTTACATAGCACAGAGATATAAATTTATAAATTTGGGTGTCAGTAGCATAAAGGTGGAAGTTACAATCAGGGATTTGGACCTGCTTCATCACTGTGACTACTGGATTGGGTGGGGAGGGGCTGGAGCCTGCAAAACACTACCATTTAGTGAACAAGCTGAGGAGGAGATGCCAATACAGGAAAAGTAGGGAGGAACATCTAGAGAGCTTGGAGGAAAACTTGGAGAGTACTGTCACAGAAAAGAATTTCCAAAAAAGAGTTCAAAGTGAGACAGGCTGGCAGTGCCTAATGACACATAGGCAGCATAAGGGCAAAGAAGGTGCATTGTACTTAGTCGTATAAAGATTTACTGAGAGTTTCGATGAGATTTAAGAAAAGGATGGACATAAAATGAGCTACTGAGTAAATGAGATTATATGGGGATTAGCGTTAATTCTGTCTTTAATAATCTAAGATTACTCACGAGTAGAGTCTGGCGGAAGAGGACGAAGAGAATCAAGGTAAAAGAAGATCGAGGAAAACGGACGACTGGTCGTGGAAAGTCCGCAAAAAGGTGGGAAGGGACTCAACGCTTAAGAGGAGTGGGGGAGTAGCACGCGAGAGAGAGCGGAAATTAGAAACATCACTTTCCTAATGGTTGCAAATGCAGATAGGTCTTCTGAACCCTTGCTTTGACTTACAAGCTAACTTTAACCTTCTTTTCAGACAGTGCCCAAGTTTGATCACACATGTGTATCTCAATAAACGAAATCAGTGAAGTACTTTGCTGGGGACTCAAAAATAGGAATAAAGGCAGCAAGCCCCTGAGATGCTGCAAAGGGTCGAACCCCTTTTCCATTGCACTCATCACCTCTTCTGCTCCCAAAGGTACAACTGGTCCCACGGAGCCTGCGACGAGGCTGGAGTCCGAGCAGGGAACCAGAAACTTCCAGGGCTGGGGTGTATCCGCTTTCACCCTCGGTATCCGGGCGAACACAGCACCCCCACGCCAAAAGGGGGCGGGCGCCCCGCAGTTCTCCAAGGAGGGTGGATCTGCGATCGAATCACCGCCAATTGGCTCGATACCCCGGGCAACCGGGGTGGACAGACGGTAGGCGGAGCAGATCCTCCATACCTGGGCGCGCAGGGCGAGCCCCTTCCGGAACGGAACGCTCACCCGGGACGCCGCTACCCTGGACACCGCCGTGCCGCCGCGTCCTCGCCTCCCCGCTCACGCCTTCCTGCCCTCGCCTCCCCCGGGGCCCACGGCCGCACGCCCTCTTTGCGCCAGGCCACCCCCAAAGCCTCGACGACTACTGCAGCCAGCGAAAAAGGCAAAGCCGGCTCACCTCACTAGGCCGTTACTGCCCGCAGGCCAGACTCCAAGCCCGCAGCGTCTCACGCCGAGCCCCGCCTTCCCGAGCTTTCCCACAAGTCCCCGCGTGCCCGAGCCCCGCCCCTTGGCGTCCGGGCGGAGCGTGCGCAGAAGGGCAGATAAGGTGCTCCTCTCTTCTCCCGGAACGATAGAGAATTGACAGGTGTGTTAAAGCCAAATCTGACGCCTTGCCTGCTTCCGATATGGTTAAACTTAACGGGAGACAACCCAAAGCTGCAGAGTCATCCTGACTCGTTCTGATTCCCAAAATAATAACGCCTTGAGTGTTAACTAGGAATCCCCTCAGAACAATTTTGGCCCGAATATTTTCCTTGCGGGTCGTGTCTCTAGGTCACGACCTTTGTAAGCATGATGATCATCTCAGAAAGGTACTGGTTCAAACAGACTGTGTAATCTTGGAACTCTGACAATTATGAAGGTTTTTTTTCTTCTTTTCCTTTAAGTACCTGTATTTGGCAAATCAGTTCTTCAGACTGACTCTTTTCCCCTTTGCAAGTAAACTCTCCTTTTTCTAAGTGTATCTACATCTGAATCTTTCTTGGACGTGTGTCAGTATTAAGGTCTGTCTTTAGAAGTGCCCTGGCTTACAAAGAAGAAAGAATGTGAAGTTTTTAGTGCTTCTTGCTTCTGCTTACCGTATGAGTGAGCTTTCTTTCCTTTTCATGACAACGCTAAAATTGTAAAATAGGGCGCCTGGGTGGCTCAGTTAGTTAAGCAACTGCCTTTGGCTCAGGTCATGATCCTGGAGTCCTGGGATCGTGTCCCACTTCAGGCTCCCTGCTTGGAGGGGAATCTGCTTCTTCCTCTGATCTCTCCCCTCTTATCTCTCTCTCTCTCTCAAATAAATAAATAAAATCTTTACCAAAAAAATAAAGTTGTAAAACAAAAATAATGTCAACAGTCCATGAAAACAAACGAAGCAAACAAACCTGTCAGTTTGAAACAAGTCAATGATCTCAAACATTAGCCCCAAAATCCAGTTCAGTGACTCTCAGTCTTGGCTGAACTTTGGAATCATCTATGTGGCATCAAAAAAAATAAAATAGGAGCGCCTGGGCGACTCAGTCCATTAAGGCTCCTAACCCTGTTTTCAGCTCAGGTCATGACCTTGGGGTCCTGGGATGGAGCCCCAGTTAGGCCCCATGCTTAGCAGAGAGTCTGCTTGGGATTCTCTCCCTCTCCCTCTGCCTTTCCCTCCTGCATGCTTTCCTTCTCTCTCTCTCTCCAAGATAAATAAATAAATCTTATAAAAAAAATACTGATGTCTAGGTTTCGTCCCTAAAGATTCTGATTTCATTAGTGTAGCCTAGGCATCATCAATTTTAAAGCACAAAGATACAACTGTGCCTTTGAAGCTGGGAATCACTAATCCAGGTAATGGTCAATGAAAAAACACTCTGGGGTCCTCTCTTACAAGAGCATATTATTAGCTCATCTTTCCAACTATAAAATTATACGGTATCTTTGTATTTTAACATCATAGTAGTCAAATCATTAGGTATATGAGGCATAGGAATGCCTTTTTTGGTTTTGTGTTGGAAAACTGAATTTTCAGAGTTATTTTGTGTTTTTAAATTAATCTAACAATAATTTTAAAACAGATGTTTATGGATGTTCTTAACAAAAGCAACTGTTTGTTTTTTTTTTTAATGAATTCTGTCAGAGTCCGTTGAGATAAGAGAGAACGGGGCAGCCAGCTGCTCTGGTAAGACCTCATAGCCCCTTGGGTGAATCCTCCTTTCCCAGTCTCCCTCTTAAGTCACATAATAGATAGTTTCTTAGTGAGTTCAGAAGCAAAGTGAAAGGACTTAGTTGAATGGTCTTGATGGCCATTGCTACTTAATTCTGAGACTTGCATTGTTCTTAAAAAAAAAAAAAAAAACCCAAAAAACAAAAACTATGCTTCAGTGATAGCCTTCGCTCTTGTGAGCTCAGACACGGGCCATTCTTTTCTAGATTACAGACCTTCCCACTTCTGTTGACACATCTTCAAATAGTTCTCACCAAGATTGATAAATTGTGCCTTTCTTTTATGTCTCTTTTATTAATTTCTTCTCTTATTGTGAATAAACTCCAATCATCTCATTTGCATTCATTGTTAGTATCTCTACAGTCACTGTTGAAAATACATGTCTTCTCAGAGTGGAAATATATATGAATGATATCATCGCAAGAGTAAAATGCTGCAATTAATGATTATGAATGATGTTAATTTTGTGTTAATGTCCCAAAAAATTATTGAGATCGTTCAAGCAGCTAAATAAGGGAACATTCTGACCGTTAATACGAATCTTAAGAAAGGGAATATGAGCTAAGTAGCTTTATTTAGCAAGAACATTTATGTACCTTGCGGCTTCCTGTTACAAACTGTGTGAGGTTTGATTGCATGTAAGATAAACCCCAGTATAAGAGTGGCTTCAACATGAAAGAATAATATTTCTCTTTCAAGTAAAAGAAGACTGACTATAAGCAGTCCAGGATTGGTATGATCATTCCAGGGTCAGACCCAGGCCCCTTCTACCTTGCTGTTCCCATCATCTTCAGCACCCGGCTTCCCTGGTGGCTGGATGCTCGAGCTCCCACCAATCTTGTCTTTAATCCAGACAGTAGGAGGGGGCAGAATAGGATCTAAGTTGTCTGTAATATACCCCCTGGCCTTTAAGAACTCCCTTTTGCCTGCCACTGGCCAGGACTTAGACACATGGCCACTCCTGGCTGCAGGGGAGGTTTTTACTCTTGAAAGTCATGGTGCTCATCCGAAAACTAAGAACTCAATGATTAAGGGAAAACAAGAGGAGAGCAGGTATTGAAGGGAAACCAGTCACTTCAACCACAGGCCTTCATAAGTATTCGTTGGAAGTTTCCTTCTGTTCTTATGTTTACTGAGAGTTTTTATTATGAATGGGTGTTGGACATTTGTCAAATGCTTTTTTTGCATTTATTGATATGATTGTGCAACTTCTTGTTTTTAGTCTGTTGATGTGCTAGATTACATTAATTGATTTTTGCATAGCGAGCCAGCTTTGCAGACCTAGCATAAATCCCACTTGGCTGGGGTATGCAATTCTTTTTATACCTTTTGGATGCTATTTACCAAAATTTTGTTGAGGATTTTTACATCTATGTTCATGAGATCTATTGGTCTGTAGTTTTCTTTTCTTGTAATGCCTTTGTCTAGTTTTGGTATTAGCATAATGCTGACCTAATAAAATTAGTTACGAAGCATTCCCTCTTTTTCTAGCCTCTGAAAGAGATTGTAGAAAATTGGTTAAATTTCTTCCTAACCATTTGGTAGAATTTACCAGGAAACCCATCTGGGACTGATGTTTTCTCTTTTAAAAGGTTATTGATATTACTTATTTCTTTAATAGATATAGGCCTATCCAGATCATCTATTTCCTCGTGCGTCATTCAAGGAATTCATTCATCTAGGTTATCAAATTTATAAGCATAGAGTTGTTCACAGTATTCTTTTATTATCCTGTTAACTGCCATAGAGTCTGTGGTGCTGTTCTTCTTTCATTTGGATATAAGTAATTTGTGTCCTCTCCTGTTTTCTTAGTTAGCTTGACTAGAGGCATATCAACTTTTTTTATCTTTTCAAAGAACTCGTTTTTACTTTCATTGATTTTCTCTATTGATTTCCTGTTTTCAATTTTATTCATTTCTGCTCTAATTCTTATTATTTCTTTTCTTCTACTTAGGTTTTATTTTTCTCCGCTTTTTCTAGTTTCCTAAGGTAGAAACTTAGATGATTGATTTTAGATCCTTCTTCTTTTCTAATATATACATTCAGTGCTATAAATTTTCCTCTCAACAATGTATATCACAAATTCTGATAAGTTATATTTTAATTTTCATTTAGTTCAAAATATATTAAAATTTGTCTTGAGATTTTTTTTTCCTTGACTCATGTTATTTAGAAGTGTGTTGTTTAATGTCCATGTATTTTATGATTTTCCAGTTATATTTTGTTACTGATGTCTAGTTTAACTCCATTGTGAGCTGAGAGCAGACATTATAGGATTCTATTCTTTAGAATTTGTTAAGGGGTATTTTGTGGCCCAGAATGTGGTCTGTCTTGGAGAATGATCCATATGACTTTGAGAAAAATGTGCATTCTATCTGATTCGATGAAATAGTCTATAGATGTCAATTATATTCATTTGATTGATGATGTGGCTGAGTTTAACTGTATCCTTACTGATTTTCTGCCTACCAGATCTGTTTCTGAGAAAAGGATATTGGCATCTCCAACTATGATAGCAGATTCATCTATTTCTTCTTTCTGTTTTATCAGTTTTTGCCTCATGTAGTTTCATGCTGTGTTGTTAGATGCATACACATTAAGAATTGTTACATCGTCTTGGACAGTTGACCCATTTAACATTATGTAATGCCCTTCTTCTTCCCTGATAACTTTCCTTACTTTGAAGTCTGGTCTGTCTGAAATTGAAGCTATACCTGCTTTCTTTTGATTAGTGCTAGTATGGTGTGTTTTTCTCTGTCCATTTACTTTTCATCTATGTGTGTCTTTATATTTAAAGTGCGTTTCTTGTAGACAACATATAGTTGGTTCTTGTTTTTGATCCACTATGACAATCTCTTTTTCATTTTTTGCATTTAGACCATTGACATTCAAAGTAACTATTGAGATAGTTGAATTAATATCTGCCATACTCATTACTGTTTTCTATTTGTTGCCCTGGGTCTTTGTTCCTATTTTTGTCTTCCATTCTTTTTCTGGCTTTTATGTTTTTAATTGAGGATTTCATATGATTCCCTTTTTTTTCTCCTTTCTTAGCAAATCTGTTATACTTTTTACTTTTTTTAGTCATTACCCTAGAGTTTGTAATATACATTTACAACATCAGTCCATGTCCACTTTCAAATAACACTATACCACATCAAGGGTAATGTGAGTGCCTTATAATAACAAAATAATCCAAATTCCTCTCTCTCATCCCTTGTACCTGCTATTCATTTCACTTATATATGAGGATAAATATATATGTATATGTCCATAATACATATTAGTATACAACTCTGTGCTTAGCACAGAGCTTGATGCAGGGTTCAATCTCTTGACCCCAAGATCATTACGTAAGCTGAAATCAAGAGTTGGATGCTCAACTGACTGAGCCACCCAGGGGCCCTCTTTTAACATTTAAATATTTCGTGCCAGGGGTGCCTGGGTGGCTCAGAGATTCTCTCCTCAAATGTGTCCAGTCTACTAATAAGTCCATCAAAGTATTCTTCATTTCTGTTATGGTGTTTTCATCTCTAGCATTTCTTTTTGGTTCTCCTTAGGATTTCCATCTCTCTGCTTACATTGCCCATCAGTTCTTGCATGCTATCTACTTTACTCATTATAGCCCTTAACATATTGATAATAGTTGCTTTAATTTCTTTATCTGAATTTAATTTCTTTATCTGAAAATTACAACATCCCTGCCACGTCTGTTTCTGATGTTTGTTCTAGCTCTTGAAATTATCTTATTTTACCTTTTGATATGCTTTGTAATTTTTTCTTGATTACCAGGCATGGTAAATCGGCCTTTGGTAATGTTGGGGGTGGGGGGCAATAGCATTCTACAGTCCTGTGATTGGGTCTCAGTGTTTTAGTGAGCCTATACCTCTGGATTGTGAACTTCATAAGCGTTTCTCAGCTTTTTGCCCCCTTTGTGTGGAAGAGGATGGCTAACGTGAGTGGAGTTGGGTATTTCCCTTCCCCTGGTCAGTTAAACTCTGGTAATATTCTAGCAGGTCAGCCAACAGCTAACAAGTCTCCCCCAAGGTCAGGCTTTGTTAACAAGGACAGAGTGCTCTTGCTATTTCATGGTTCCACTTCTCCTCCCTGTGCCAGAAGCCCAGGAGGGTTTTTCTCTGGTACACACTATGGGAACCTGGCGGAGCTCCCGGAGGTAAATCTCACAATCCTGTGGCATTCCCCTAACCCTGGCTCGCCTGGGGTTTTGAACTCAGAGTAGTCTGCACTGCCTCTCCTTCAGGCAATTCATCTATTCCCTTTCACATTTTCCTATTCTGGCACTGGTTTCTGCAATGCCTTTCTGCAGGAGAGTCTCTGCTCCAGTAAGCTTATCTTTCCAAGCTTATTCTAATCTATATTTGCCTGAGTTTGTAATCTTGAGGGCCCTGGTTTGCTTGAGCCCTCTCCTCTCTTACAGATCCAGGAAGAGTTGTTGATTTTTGCAGTCGGTTCAGTTTTTTAACTTGTTGTTAGGATGGAATAGTGACTTCCAAGCTCCTTATATGTGGAACCAGAAGTCCTAAGTGCCCTCCCTCCTTCTACTCTTCATGTTGCAAATCAACCAGGAGGCTTCTCTTCCCCTCTTGGCTAGAGAGACTTGATGAGTCAGTCTCTGGGATTTGAGATACCACATTCTCCACACCATCCTGAAGAGCCACAGAAGCCAGCAACATCACTCTCCACTCCAGGTAAAAGGCAGGGAGGGGGACAGACAGTTGAAGGGGGTCATATACAAAGAGGAGATTGATTTCAACTTTCCTTAATGACTTTAATTGGAGACTCGAACCCTGTAAACCATAGTTCAAGCCTAGTTCTGTGGGAAAGTGTCTGGTTCTCCCTAAGGCCACAGGAGGAAAAATGCATAATCGAGGTTGGAACAGGGAGCTCCACTCTCCCTGGTCTTTAAATCTGGAGTAATTCCAGCAAATTACGGCTACTGGATTAGCCTTAAAATAATTGTTAATGTCACCAAGCTCCAAGTTCCTTTCTTCCTCCTATTTGGGGAACTCTTTCACAAACTATGTGGGATCAAAATTCACCTCTGTACCCACACTAACATCTACAAGTAGAAAGCTTCTTGATGCAGTTGCTGAGCTAGCCTGGAGAAGTTCACTCCCTCCCGAGCTCACTCACTGCGTCAACCCACTCTCCTCTCCATCAAGCATCAGAGTTCTCCCAGACCCTGTCCTGAGAGGCTATAACCCAAGAAAAGACCAACTACCCACTGCTTGATTTCCACGGTCAGAGTTCTTTGTGGCCCCAACATAGGGCTGAATTGCAGTTTGCAAAGCTGTGTATGATAACAGCCATTATAGTGACCTTGAATTCTTATCTGCTGTTCTTTTTAAGAACAATTGAGAACACCTTCACAGTAATGATATCATCAGGTTTGCCCTCTCACCAACTCCAAAAAGAAGAAAGGGGGCAAACCCCTTCCCTTTACATTCAAAGGAAACATGAGGCCTAGAGAGGTCAAGGACTTGTCTATGGTTTCACCTTCCATCAGGGCCAAGGGCCACAGAGGGCTCCCATCTTCTCTGTCTGGACTCTCTTTCCAAAATGCTGGAGCACAAAGATTTGACTGTTCCTCTCCATTTTTCTCATTTGTACTTTTCTCTGTTAACCATAAGGGCATTTCTAGACTTGGAAATCCCTCTCAGTCTCCTCTAGCCTCCTCCAGCCCAGAGCAGATAGCCCCTGCATCCTGCAGGAACTCTCACTGCTCTTATGCCCCATAGGGCTCCAAGTTCTATTGAGTAGAAGATACCACATAGGCTGTGGCGATGTATTTCTTGCCATTTCCATAGGTGGACTTGTCCCAGGGATAGGTCTGGATGGCCAAGGGATAGCCACCCAGGCTTAACTGGCATCTGTGGAGGAAAGATGGCCAAGTCATAGGGGCCCACCACGTCTCCCCATGCCCATCCCTTGACTAGGGAGATCAAGCCCAACCCATGCAGAGAACTGCCCCAGCTTTCTTCAGCCATTACCTCCCACTCCCCATGCATAGGCAGCCTTTCAGAAGGGCTCCTTTTTCCCAGAGCAGTAATCTAAAATCTCAGATTCTAGAGCTGAACCCCCAGAAATTAAATGTCTGCTTGGGGTTTTCAGACATAGTAGGACCCAAAGTCCTCAAATGTTAGAAGAGATGAAGCCCAGTGGTTTCCAGCTATACTCTCTGGGGCTCCGGGGTTCCCCCTAGCAGCCTTGGGGACTGAAGAGAGAGACCTGGAGCACCAGGGCAAGTGCATCTCTACCTGTTTGACCTATGACAGTTCTGTATAAGATTTCAGGTGGTGGTTCTGCCACTAAGGTGAAGGTTGGCAACCACCAGCCCTATCTAACAACCTCATTTCCCAAGTGAGAAAACTTGAGGTGCAGAAGGGTGGTCTGTGCAAGCCACGGAGTTGCAGAATCCAGCTCTCCTGATTGTCCTGGCTGAGGACAGCCCCTGGCTCCAGCCTGTTCCCCAGGCCTGGCTGGCCCAGTACTTACACTTTGCCTGGCCTGGCAATGAAGCACAGGGAGTAGAGCGCAAACTCAAATTCGGGGCTGCTGCCGATGAAAGCTGAGCCCACCTCCTTGTAGTAGCCGTCCCAGTTGAACTGCATGGCTAACACGTCGGGGTAAGAATCCCACTGCAGAGAGTAATAAAGGAGGCCTGGTGAATACCATGAGTGGAGTCTGACAGACTGGTGGCACATGGTAGCAGCCCCCAGGAGGGGCCTGCATGAGTTTTCTGGGGAGGCTGGATTCTTTACATGGACCAAGGAAACGGTCTGCTCAGCTAAGGGGTCTGAGCCCTACTTGGACCCACTGTCTGGAGCTGCCAGCATGAGTCTCCCGAAGAGGCCAGAGCCCGCTTTCCTGTGACTGACGCCGGGGCAGCAGGGACCATAATGCTTCCTTGTAGCCATCACATGTGGAGGAGAAAGACAACTTATTGTCCCCCAATTATTTCCTGGCACAGGGCAGCAAAGGTTTCTTTTCTCTAAAATGTAAGGAGTTGAACTCAGACTAGCCAGGTCGAAATTTCCAGCCAAGGCCACATTTTAAAGAAGTTCAGGTAGGAGGTCATTACATACCTTTGAGACTTGTTCCCCTCTGAAGATCTTCCCCTGCCCCCAGCCTCCCATCCAGGGGTAGTGCTCTCTGCCTCCTGCCCTCTGCAGGTCTGGAGCCTTCACTGTTTGGAAGGAAATCTCAGGGTCCTCGCTGCCTAAGCCCACTGGCCACCAGATCACCATCCCTGCTAGACAGCCAACAAGAGGCAGGGCGAGAGGCCTGTCTGGCTCCTGGGAGCACAGAGTGAGGGCAGGAAGTCTGGGTACTAATAAGCTTCTGCAGCCCACGGGTCAGCACCCAGTACTCACCGGGCCGTTGTAGATGTGACTGTAATAGTCAACCAGGCCCTCCTTCTCCTGCATATAGAAGCGGATCCAGTTATGGAAGCCAGTGACTTTGCCTTTTTTGATTTCACCTGTAATGAAGAGTTCAAGGTGAGTGATCTGGGCCTCCCCTCCAACCTCTTGTGCCCCTTCCCTGGCAAAGCTGTCCCCCTTCTTGGGACTTTGGCTCATAGAATGCACGCCTGCTTAGCCCCTTGCCCACACTCCCCAGCATGCCACACATCCCTAACTATCACCCAGGAAAGCCCTCCCCACCCCCTTTCAGCTCAGGCCCTTAGGAGAATTCCTCCTCCTGGTTGGCCTGGGCAACCAATCTCCTCTCAGCCATTTCTCCAGTAGTAAGCCAAAGTTGGTGGGGTGGGACAGTGGGGAGAAAGACCATGGGCCTCTTGGAAAGCAGAGGACCATTCAGAAGTAGCCAGCCCTGCCCCTGAACCCAGCTCCCTTCCTATGTGTGCCCTTTGGGAGCCCTAGTGTCTGGTCTCCTTTCCCCTTTAGATACTCCACGGGAGACTATCCCTCAAAAACATCTCCTCAGACCCCTTCCTCTTGTCTTGGCGGTGAACAGGTCCGTCCCTGCCTGCGAGCTTGGCTGCAAGTTCTTCAGTGCCTGATGCTGCCCTCCTCCAGAGGGAAGAAGTCTCTCTTCATTCGTCCAACTCTTTCTTTCCAGGCATAATGATCCCACCTGAGAAAACGTGTTCAAAGCCACTTGAGTCCTCCTCTTCATTGCCTCTCGAATAGAGCCCAAACCACATGTTCTTCAAGTCATCAACAAACTCTTGTTCGGAGCCGTAGCGGTCTGTGGGGAGGAACACAGAGGACCTAAGAGAAGGGAAGGCAGGACCAGGTCCTGGGAAGCAGGGAAGAGCCACCTGCTCCAGCACATTAAGAGACACAGGGGTTCAACCAACAAAGATATTCAGTTGTCCATTCTGTAACTACGCACAGTGCACCTGTTCTGCAGACTGAGGAGTCAGCAGGGACTAGCAAGGACAAGATCCCTGCTTTCACAGTTTCCCTTCCAGTGGAAAAGACAAATAATAAACAATATGATTGTGGATAAGCGCTATGAAGAAAATAAAGCAGGGTGTCCCATGACGGCTGGAGGTGCGGTTGGGATGGGGTTGGGCTCTTCTAGAAAGGAAGATCAGAAAGACCTCTCTGAGAAGGTAGCACTAATCAGAGACCTGCAGGATAAGGAGTCAGCCATGCAAAATCTGGGGGAAATGGTCTTCCATGTGGAAGGGACAACAGGGGCAAGTCTCTAAGACAACCTGGGCCTTGTATTCAAAGCGCTAAGGGAAAGGTGGCTGGAGCACAGTGGGCGTAGTGGGGAGGGGTCGGACAGGAGGTCCGAGAGGTGGGCAGCCACCAGGCCTCACAAGCCATGGCCAGAGAGTTGGGCATCTGTCAAAAAGTAACAATACAAAAATATTTCAATTTACTGTCTACGTTCTATGGACCTCAACTGTTTTAAGTGCTTTCAGTCCTCACATTAAATCTTCACATAGGGTTGATACCAATTATGTCCAGTTTAGAAACGAGGCAGTTGGGCCCCAATGGGAAGGTCGGGGCTGGAGCTCTAATTTAGGGAGCCATCAACTCCCGACTGCTGCTCAGAATTGTGTGTGGAGGATACCAAAAAGACACCAGACATATGCTAGCCTTTCTAGGACTTAAAACACAGTCAGAAAATGAGACAAAATGTACACACAATAACAGAGAATGGGTTCACAGCCTGAATGGCTCATACCACTTACCCAGTGCTAGGCTTTCCACCCAGTGCTTCACGTGCGTTAATCCACAAAGACCCCATTTCACAGATAAGACTCTGACAGGTAAGGTCATTTGCCCAGGATTGCACCACTAACAAGTGGCCCCCTCGGGTCCAAAGCTATTTTGGGCTACCCACTCCCCCAACCCTTGACCTCTGATGACATGCTGCGGAGATGCTGAAAGGCAGCGGGGAGCTGGGGCAGCTGCAGACCCAGCCTTGTGGGATGGGGGCTGCAACTTGAAGGACAATCTGGGTTTGGACAGGGAGAGAGGTGATGGAACAGCCCGGCCTCAGCATGGGATCCCTGGGTCCCAGACCGGGCTCTGCTCACGACTTCGCCCGGCTCAGACAAGTCATTAGCCTGTTGTGGGCTATTCCCCATTCCAACACCCCCCCCCTCCCCCTCGCTTCTCTCTGGAAAGCTGGAAGGCTGCCCTGACTGCCCAGACTCTCGCTCGTGTTTGCGGCAGAGGACCGCCAGGGGGCGGTGCGGGATCGCGCCCTCTTCACGCGGGGGCTCGGGCGCCACTCGCTGCGCCTAAAAGCCGCCGGTGGCTCACACGTAAGAGAAGGCGGGCGGATGGAAGGCGGCCGCTGTGAGCAGAGGGGAGACCCGGACAGAGCTGCCCACGAGGCCCAGCCCAGCTGCCTGGAGTTCAGCAGAGGACTCTGCAGGACACGAACCGACACAGCCCCCTGCCAAGAACTCCTGCGGCTCAAACCTTTTTTGGTCTGATTCAGATATGTCCCTACCCGGAGCCGCCCTAGCCAGAACCCCTCCCGGTAGAAGATTTTGGTGATTTTCTGTTGCTGTTTCCCCAGCAAAAATGTGGAGTGAGCCAACAAGCCTTCCTGGACCTGGAGCAGGAGGAAGGAGAATCAGGGACCCAGCCTCTGGGATCAGCTGAGTTAGGGGAGGGGGGCGGTGCAGGGATGACTCCCCGGCTTGCAGAGAGCCTGAGACTGGAGCCGTGCACGGTGGGCATAGACGAGGCCGCTTAGAGCAAATCAGAGCAGAGGTGACTTGCGAGCCAGACAGAGGTTGCTTCCGCTGCTTAGGCCCAGAGTCTCTCCTGGGCTCCTCTCCGACCCCTCCCGGCCCTCCCAGAGGCCTGCTGGCCACCACACAACCCTGCCCCTGCTCCCTCCACCTCCCCACCATGGGGGGGGGGGGGGCTGCCAGGCTCTCCTGTCGTGGGGCTTGGGGTCGCTCACTCACTCTGGTGACGGAGGAAGCCATAGAGCTCCTTCATGACCGCCGTCCTCATGACCTCTCTGAGGAAGACGTCCTGCTCAGCCAGCTGCTGGGCACTGAAGTGCTCCCCACGGCCCGTGGCCCGCTGGTAGTTGTTGAGGAGGTTAATGAAGGCCGCGTAGGTGGGCTTGGAGAACAGCTTCTCGTTGACATAGGTGAAGAGCCTGGGGGAGGTGGAGGGAGGCCCAAGGGAGGCCTGAACAGGGAGCAGGACCGCCCCCACCAGCCCCTGCAGGGGCAGCCGGACAGGTCAGGGCAGGCATGCGAAGGTGGAGGTCAGGAGCAGAGTCAGGACCTCAGATCCTCTTGAAGGGTGTGCGTGAGGCGGCTCTTTTCTCCCACTCCAGCTCTTGGAAGGTCAGTTCTCTTCTCAGCCCAGTCAGTCACAGAAACCCTCCCAACTGGATCCCCACAGCCCCTCAAGATGGCTTTCTTTGTCCCTGGAGACCTATTTCCTTCTCTCCCTTCCATCCCGCCTGCCCTGAGGAGAAAAGAGCTGAGGCAGGCAAAGAAGCGAAGCCAGGGGTCGGGGGGGACACTGCAGGGACAGTGATGGGGACTCACGGCTCTGGGCAGCGGTCCACTTGGTCTCTGGTCTCTGAGGGCGAAATGCGGTTTTGGCTGTTGAGAATGATGTCTTCCTTCTGGGCTTTGTTGACATCTGCCCTGTAGATCTTCTCAGAGATGCTCTGTAGCTCCTCCTTGGTTATGGCATCACTGCTGTAGGAGAAGCCCTCTAGGAGGAGTGGGGGGGGGGTTCTCAGCCCAAGGAAGGCCCGGGGAAGGGAGCCCCCCTCCCCTGGGCACCTTCCAGAAGCAGACAGCCAGGGAAAGAGGCTGCAGTCCATCACCCTAGTGGTTGGAAGGCAGGGACCTCGGACCCAAAGGCTCCTTAAAATTGGCACATGGCCTTGCCTGCAAAATGCCCACACTGCCCCCACCTCTGGGAAGTTCTCAAATTTGTATATGCCCCAGAATCACCTGGAGGGCTTGTTAAAACAGTTTTGGGGGCCCTGTCCCCACAGTGTCCAATCAGTGGGTCTGGGGGGAATTTCTAGAGTCTCCCTTTCTAATCTATGCCCAGAGGATACTGATACGCTGCTCCAGCGAGCGCACCTGCAGAACTATCGCTCTGGAGAGTTCCTCCGTCTCTGGGGCTGTGCTAAAGGGAGCAGGAGACTGACCGTGGCCACACACGCTCTCGAAATCCGTGCAGCAGTTCCCAAACTCTGGGCAGCGGGCATTGCAGTGGCATGGCTGGTGCCTGTCGAAGGCCTCATGGCAGCGGTCCCGGCAGGAGCTGGGTGCCGAGTACAGGTCTGAGAGCACAGGGAGAGGTGTGTGTGGGGCAGACCCCTAGAGGTCGCTCCGGGCCAGCCCGACTGGTCCTCCTCCCCCTCCCCCCCCTCCCCCTCCCCCTCCCCCTGCAGCCTCGCCCTCCGCACTCTGCACTCCTATTGAAGATCTCCAGGGAAGGAAAACAAACAGGCTGAATTGGTACACACCCTCCACGGTCAGGAAGCCCTTGCCTTGCCGAGAGGCCAAACTCTACTTTCTGGCCTGTTGTTTTTATAATCTTCCCACCCTAAAAATAAAATCTCTTCCACTTCCCTCCATAGGCCTCAGGCTCCCTTTCCTGCCTACACCCCAGGCTGCAGAGGCCAGACCCTCGTACCACCTCCAGGTGCTGGGTTTGGGGTCCCTCTGGCTCAGGACAGTGCCTGCTGCCACTGGGATGGCTGCCTCCTCCTTGTCACCTCTCGTGTCCCTCCGCCTTTAGCCTGCAGGCCCCCCTTTAGAAAGGCAGACTCACGGCCAGCTGGGGCCTCCACCGGCTCTTCCTCCAGCTCCAGGAATGGCTCTGGCTCTTCGGGGCCCTCTTCTCCTGTAGGTCAGAGAAGTAGAGTCACCAGCCACCCCCAAGGGCTCTCTTCCCCTTATGTCCAATTCCCAGGTCCCCCAGCCTCCAGGACAAGCCATGCAATGGAAGAAAATACGAAACAGGGGCTAAGGCACAATGAACAAGGAGACAAACTAAAAACGGAAGACAGTTTGATCAATATGGAAATAAATGCAGTGCTTTTAAAGTGCCCTAAATAAATAAATAAATAAATAAATAAAAACGGAATACAGAAGGGGACAGATGACTGGAAACTGTTCTAAAAAGTGAAAAATATTTCCCCAGGTGACAACACTCCTTGCCACTTCAGCATTCTGGCACTCAGTGTGTTCATCTGTACATAGAGGAGGGGAGGCAGGAAGGGGTGCCCTCTGGATTGAAAACCCTGATTCGGGTATGACTTCTTCAAGGTACGTTGATAGAGGGACAGGCTTGCCCCTCTCCAAATGACAAGGCCTCGCTTAGGAACATCCCTTACTATAATAACTCCCAGTCACAGTCAAGGGTGAACTCCACCCAGGCCCTCCAGGACTAAGAACTCTAAGAACTGTTTCCTGAGATACCAACTTCCCTTCTTTCTTTACAACACTTGGCAATGGCCACGGCGGGGGGTGGGGGAGAGGGGGGGCCAGTTCAGAAAAGGACGTTCATATTGCCGCCCTGTTCCCTTGGCCTGCAGGCTGGGTGGAGTGGGGGTGGGGAGGAAGAAGAAGGATGCTCCTGGGGACTCTGAGCTCCTCAACCGCACACACACGGTGGGGGTAATTTCCCCCAGAGAAGCAACACTGTTACAAAGTGATTCAGAATCCTTTAGCGAGCTTGCTGGATGGTGTCCTGTTATCAGAACCACAGGCCAGACGATGTGTGAACACACGTGTTCTGATCACTTCCTTGGTGACAGGCTGTGTTCTAAGTCCTGACCATCCACCGGTTCTTGACTCCGCCAATGTTATGCTAAACAGACTTTCAAGGGCTGATTTAGGGTCTCAAGCATCATCCATATTTTTTCTGTGGGAAAAGGATTCTGAGGTGCAAATCAGAGGCTTGGAGATGGACTGGCTCCCAAGCTAAGTCTTGTCTATGCTGTGAAATGTCAGCCCAATGGTCCAAGGTGAACGGGCTCTCCTGTGTCTGCTGAATAGGGCACAAGGCGAGGGGAAAGGGGCAGGCTCTGATTCTGGCACTGAGCTCTGGACCTGGGTTTCCCTCCCTGGGCTTGATCAACAGAACTCCTGCTGGTATAGATGGTGTTTTCATGTAAATGGAATGAGGGTTCCTTCTGGTGGAAGCAGCTCAGTGGGCACACAGCTGGGTCAGCAGATAATCCCTTTGGGAAAATTAGGAAAAGGTACTCCTTTCTCTCAGCAGACACAGCTCTTCACCAAGCAAGGCACATGGGTTAGCAAGAATGGACTCAATTTTGGTCAACTTGGCTTCTCAGCCAGGTGCTCTTGTGCAGTGTACAACCTGCACAACTGTATGCCATGGTCTTGCTAGCCATTACCTACCATGGCTCTAGTGATCATGTTTTCCAAACTGAGAGTCAGGGCACCTGGTTTGACAGTGAACTTAATGAAGCTTCATGTCCTAAAGCAGAAGACCATTTATCTGGCGATCTAAAACACTGGAAGCATCCAAAAAGGGGATTATTCAAAAATTTTTTTTCAAATGTTAGAGTAACAGAGAAACAATTGGCCTCTGAGAGTAGTGCGTGTCCCATTTAATCACTGGACAGGGAATGACAGATCGAAGGTGTTCCAGCCGCTCAGTCCACTCACTACCAGGAGAGTGGTGTGTGTGAATCACAAGAATCACAGTGACACCACACAGCCTCCCTGGGGGCACAGAGGTTGGAGAGTTCGACTCCCTTTTTGCACTTTGGTGATGTAAAGTGTTGAATTACAGTTGGTAATGAGATACATGCTATGTTAATGTTTGTAACTATTCTGCTACATTTGGAATTACTTAAACTTCCAAAATAGTATTGCTAATCCTGATAGTTCAGATAGATATTCCAGATAAATAACATATACTAAGTTGCAGTTTTAGACTGGGGACAGCCTAGAATACCTGGGACAAGCAGTTGACAAATCCCGACTTTTGCACTGCTCGTCAGTGTCCTCATTTGGGCTCCTGGAGCCCTGTCATCCATCATGGAACCCAGCTCTGAACTGCCAGACACCTGAGCCAGCGCCCCTGCAGGCAGTCTTGGCGTGGGCATGGCCTGGCCCACTGTGCCTCCCAGACCCTTCCCCTGACAAGGAGCCTCACCAGTACACAGGTGCTCATAGTCTTCACAGCAGTCCCCATGCCGGGGACACTGGTGGTCACACTGGCAGGCAGCGTCCCGGTGAAATTTCTCATTACAGCGAGATGCACAGGACTCTAATTTTCCTACGGGCAGTAAAAGTCACAAACTCAGCTCTGTGAGGGTCGTATTCTCCCTCTCAAGGTGCCCCCTGCAGTAGGGTTTGCAGACGGGGGCATGGGGCCCACCTAGCAGGGAAGATCATTGCCATCTGCTGCAGAGAAATACATGGGCAGCCTCCCACGCACCGGCAGAAGCCTCATCCCCACCCCCCACCCCCAGCCACCCTGTACTGCAGGGCTCATCATATACATGAGGATCACAAACTTGAATGCTGAGCGAGGCTCGACCTCTAAGAGAAGCAAGTAAAGAAGCAAGGAGGCAGTAGGAATCGGTGGGGACTGTAACAAACTTGGAACTGATGCTCGGCCTGAAAATGACAGCCACTCCCAGCTCCAGCCTCTTCTGCTATATTGGAGTGCAGGCTCAGTGCTGCCAGAGCCTCTAGTTTTTTAAGACAAGCCTTCCTTTTCATGTGAAGTTTTCCAATTTTTAAAAAATTCCTGCAGACCAACGAAAGAGGTCTGTGGACTGGTCGTGACCCACAGGTCATCATTCACCTGTCACATGGGTGAAGGTGGTCACTACTGCTCCAGTGATCCCACCTGCCCTCTCCCCAGGCACCCTCTTCCTCTCATCCTGCTCCTTTTATGTCTTCTCCTTTGTTCTTTGCTCCCCTTCACCTGGTCTCCCCTGTACCCTGTTTCTCCCAGGTCCCATCTTTGGGTCTCTTCCAGTTTTTGGAAAGGGTTTGAATTAGTTTATGCTCATGTGGGGAACGAGTATATGTGAGAATTGGATTCTGGAACAGGATCCCCTGTGTAACCACAGACCACATCCCTTACTCCAGCCACATGGCCTGCAGAAGCAAATTTTTGGTCACAAGGGGCATAGACAAAAAATTTTGAAATAAATGGTACAAGCCCACTACTACTCTTAGAAACACAGCCCCTGCCATGCCCACCCCAGCAAAGAAAGTGTCGGGAGGTGTCTTTGGTGACAGCTGGGTTCGGGGGCCCTTTCCTTCCATTCTGAGCCTTAAGGTTAATTACAGGGTCTTTGTTTCCACTTGAGGTTCCTGAGGTTTGGATTTCATGAATGCTGGGTTTAGGGGCCCGGCTGTGGGCGAGGAAGGATGTCAAGATCAGGGTCAGAGTCACCATTAGCATCGGAATTTGTATGAATGTGGAAACCGAAACCTAATTTGGACCAGAGTTACGGTCTGTTAGGTTCGGATTAAAAGCTGCGGTCAGGATTTGGGCTTGAGTTAAATTCATCGATAAAGTAACAGTTTTGTATTGCTGTTTGGCTGAGGAATAAGGGGATAGGTTTAATGCCACTCCAGGGTTGAAGAATGTGTCAAGACTAGGAGAAGAAAAATTATCCCACTTTTGCCTTAGATTAGATTTGGGGTTTGGTTCTAGTGGTGACTCCACACAGGTACCGTATCTCGATTTAAGCCTGGATTGGGTGGGAGGTGAATATGAAGGTTGTGGGTTTAGTTACTACTTTGGATTCTGGGATTAGGGTTTATATGGTGTTCATGCGGGTAGCAGAGCAAAGAACTTGACCTGGACTCTGGGGCCAAAACTTCATGGGGTTGGAATTCTGGTTCTGCTGCTTTTGAGCTATAAGCTCTTGGACAAGTTATTTGACCTTCTGTGCCTCGGTTTCCTTATCTGTGAAAGTGTCATGACAATGGAGTCCATCTCATAGAATATTTATAAGCATTAAATGAGTTGATATTTGTAAAGCACTTAGTACAGTACATTATCCTTACTAGCAACATGGGCTGCTTAGATAAATAAACAGCGATAATACTCCACGCCCAGCTCCAATGTGGCAAGTGCTCAACTGGCTAGAGCGGTCTTCCCTGCGGACGCCCTTCATCTAGCTGACTCCCTCCCTGGCTTTCAGCTGGGCCAGCCCTTGGACCAGGGTGTCCGTGCATTTCTGTCGCTGACAGTTTCCTAGCTGACGTCATTGCTGTGAGCCTGTATTCTCTACATCCAAGAGGTGTCAGGTCAAGGTTAAGCACGTCCTGAGGCAGCCTCAAGTTGGATCCAGGGCCTCCCCTGTGGCCAGGGAGGCAGGCCTTTGATCCAGTGGATTGTCCTTGAAAACAACCAGGCCCAAGGCCACTTGTCCTTTCAGGCTCAGTGGAACTCTTTCTGAATCTTAAATGTTGCTCCCTTGGAACCTGAATGCAAAGACCTTAAGGAGAAATTTTTAGGCAGGAGGAAGGCTTGGTCAGCTGCCTGCCCAGTCAGCCTGGCAGAACACTCAGAATCCAAAGGGAGAAAATTCAGACAAGTCAAGGCAACATTCACAATGGGCCCGATCAGCAGAGTCCCAGGAAAGAATTCACTTCATTCCAGCAGCTGGCATGGGCTGAGAAGGCTCCATGTGACTCTCTGGAGCTCAGGAGAACACCCCCCACGGCCCTGGCCGAGTAGACTTTGTCATCTCTGTTTGAGAACTTTGTCCCCAGTGAGAACTCCCTTCCCCATAAACTTGGTCTGCTTCGAGACGACCTTGAGATTTGATGGGGGGGAGAGGAGAGGTAGCAGGGACTTCTTTTCCTCGGAGGTACCTCGCTGGGCTGTCCTGGGGACACTCAGTGGGCCGAGTCCCTCCGACTCCTCACTCCAGTGTCCCCGCCCTGTGCCTGCAGGCCACACAGGGCCCTGTGCGAGCCTCGCTCCCTGGCCAGGCACTGAGTCACTGCTTCGGCAGCCATCAGCCCCTTGCCCTTCTGCCTCATCTCTCTGAGCCATGGCCTTCTTCATGTTGGCCTTGTCTGTCTCAGACCCAGACTTTCCCTCCACTCCCCTGGAAGGGCTTAGGGCCTCCCCTGTCTCATGAGATGCTACATTTCTCTGCACTCTCCAAAACTTCAATATGCCAGAAGGTCCACTCCCTATCCATGCTGCCTGCCCAGAGAGTCTGGTCCCAAACCTGGGTGTCGCTATTACACTAGCACTTAGCTGCTCTGAGGGTTGGGACATCACCCTCCATCCCTGCCCGTCCAGGAGCCCCAGAGGCTGTTTCCCTGGAGACCTAGCCAACCAAGAAGATTCGTTTCCAGGACCAGCTTCCTGCCCTAGTTCACCTGAAACAACCAGGCTCCTGAGCTGATGGTGACTCCTCCATATGATTCACTGTCTTGGATCTAAGTTCTGAGATGTTGGAACTAGGCAGGACGAGAGCCGAGCCCCTTCCTGCCCACCTTAGGAAAGAAGGCAGCATTGCCTATTGGACTCGCATCCATCCCACATCCATCCCACATCCAGATCAGATTGCCCTCCTCCCCCAGGAGCAAGGGCTCCACCTGCGCTTCTAACCACTGTTGCCTTTGTCCTCGGGGATGGCTGCCCAGGGACCCAATGTCTAAAGTCGCTCTCCTCTCCTGAGACTGGGATGGGCTAATCGAGCGGCCACTGGCTCACACTAAGCTAGAAGTTCTCATGCCCTCCCCATTGGCTGTCCACCACCCAGGGCCCCCGACAGAGCTGATTCCCAGCTGCTCTGCCACAGGTGCCGGGGTAGAGGTCCTCCAACCCTCCCAGTGCAGGGGGGCGTGGGAGCAGCTTTCTCCTCCAAAGGTTTTCTGTTTGGGAATCCCATCATGGGTCTCCATATATAACCTGACTGGAAATGAGGGTTTCTGCCGGGAATAAGTACAAGCGTACTCATAACCAAAACCTCAGCTGGTTGAGCTCTCACTCCACGTAAGGTGCTTTTTATACAGTATCTTAATTCATTCTTACAACAGTCTGATTTAAAAACCACCTGGGCTGGATGGGGTGGGCATCAAGCTCTGATTCTTTCTCCTCTGGGCAGAGAAGGGTTCTCCCCACACCTCTCAGCTCAGGCCCCTCCCTTGGCCCTCGTTCCTCCACACCCATTAACCAACTGCCAACGAACACATCGGCACCAGCACTCTGCCCAGCTACTAAGGAAAGCATTGCTGTCCTTCTGCCGGTCCCATTCCCTGCACCGCTAGTAACTGTAGGCCAGTTCTGTGCTCTAGCTCTTCAGTCACTGGGTCGGAGGCCCATTCCACTGACCATCTGTATAGCCTAGAGAGCACACGGCCCACCTCTGGACCAGGGCCTTTTCCAGTTTCCCGCTGAGCCTGCCCATCTCCTGAGGTTTTAGCCAGAGCAGGGTCCTACCCCCAAACGACCAAGGGCAGCCAGGCCACTCAAACCCAGCAGGCTTTACATCGCACAGCAGTCCCGCAGACAAACCTTGGTCTGGCCTTCCAAGGAGTCAGGAAGGGGTTTCCATGACATTAGTCCCTCAGCCCTGCAACCCCCTTCATACAGTCCCCTCCACCCCAAAGACAGCTCCTATACTCTGACAGGGATGGATTCTAAGGTGCTCCATGGCTCTAGGACAGAGCTGACCTTCCCTTGTCCCACTCTGCTTATACCTCTACCAAGTTCCTCAACACTCTGCTTCTTTACGCAGGACCGTTGCACCCCCACCGGATAATGACTTACCGGCCCAGGCCAGGCTGAAGAGTATGGCCACTATCAGGGGCACACAGGCCCTCATGGTGCCCAGCTGGAAGCCAAAAGGGGATGGGCTGTTGGACTTTCACTAGAGTCAAGGTGAATGTCACGGCTCTCAAATGATCCTTATTGCCTGGGCTGATCCTTTTAAAGACATCAGAACTTGTGGATCTGGTACCTCCAGATCCTTCCAGGAAGAAAAAGGAGAGGGAGGGACCCTAGATGGATAAGAGGTGGAGAAGGAGTGGGGCCCGACAGCTGTTTGAAGCCAGAGGGAAGGTGACTAAGCAGGCAGGTAATTCCAGATGTTTAGAACAGGTAATACTAGCTGTAGCCAGAAAATAGGTCATGTAAGCAGACACAGCAAGACGGGCCTAGTTTGGGGGAAGGGAGGGTCGGTTTTCCATCCCAAGTGGGAGACTGATGGCCTGGTCTGTGGCTGATGCCCTCCAAACACCCACCTACCGGCAAGCCACTGTCCTGGCCTTCCAGGGAGCTACAGGCTGGCTTCATCTTTGAGTTCCTGATGCTAGTTTGAGGAACATAGTGAGGTTATTGTTCCAAATTTGACTGGCAGTAAAGCTCAAGCAAGTGTTAGGGTCAGTCCAAGGAGAAATACAGGAGGTGTGGGTCAGAAATAAGGGCTGCTCTTATTAGCATCAACCCACACGTAGACCAAGCACCCCAGAAATAATATGCAAATAGTCTCTAATTCTGACTGAGTCAGCACCTCAACTCCTCACAGTTCAGGTTCTCACAGGTTTTGGCTTTACGAGGTCAGGGGTGGGCAAGAGGTTCAGAGATAGTCAGAGGACCCATCCTTCCTCTCCTGGGGGCCCAGGAGCCCACTCCTTTCATCCCCTACTTACACTCATCTTCCCGTGGACCCTCCCCAGGGAGGTGAGGCTTCTCTAAGTCCTTCCTCCCCAAGTCCCAGGAGCAGCAACGTAGGACTGCCAAGTTCCCCCTCCTATTAAAGGTAAAATCTGTTAAGTAAATTGTCCTTTCCAGAAAAAGCACTGCATGGAGATTCTGCCCTCTCAATAAAAGAAAAGCCTCATATAAGAAAGCAAAACCGATGAACCATTCAGACTATTCTATAGTGACTTTTTTCCAGGGGTGAAGTAAGGGGGCACGTCCTCCTCTGCCAGTACGCTTGAAATGTGGGATGCTGCCTTCCTCTGACCTCAGTTTCCCCATCTCTGGAATGACAGGGTTGAACCTGATGAGCGCTGCCAAGTTCATTTCGGGGCTTCCCTCCCATACCCAGGGTCGGCCGCCGCAGTGGGTTGGGGAGAATCCTCCCCCCACTCTCAGTACAGAGATGAGACCCCATGTGGCACTCCGGGGTGCACAGGACAGCCTGTGACAAGCTGCCTTGCAAGAGACTCACAGCAGAAGCACTGCTGACATGTCAGCCTGGCCCTTTCATGGAGGAGGGAGGGTGGTTGAGGGAGTAGAAGCAGAAAGTCTGCCTGGACTGCTCCAGCGGTCAAGTCCAAGTAGAGAGCGGGCTGCGACCACGGTCAGCGGGCTGGCGGCACACACCTGGATTTCAGACTCTGGTTAGTTTAGGGAATAAAGGAGACTGTCACTGGCTGGGCCAGGAGAACAACCCCTCAGAATCTGGAGTGGACGGTGCCTTCCAAGGGCCCGGCTGGAGGCACCCCATGAGACTGACGGTATGGAGTCCGTCTGGCCCGGGCGGCCCTACCGTCCAGCTGAGCAGCCTGTCAGGAGGAACTTCCGGGCAGGAGCACCTCCTCCCTCCAACAGGGGAATTTTAGGGCAGGAGCAAGGCTGGGAGCTTAGTGATGGTTGACACTGACCCCATAGAGCCAGAGGGCACATCTGAGGACCGAGGTCTGAAACAAGAACCACACTCTCAGCTTTAAGGACAATGGCCAACACTGACCGAGCACGTGCCAGGGAGTCCCATGCCGGAACCTCCTACGCACTCCCTCCTTCTCTCTTCTACAACCCTTCAGAGTATTACTGTTATCCTCATTCACGGGAGAGGAAACTGAGGCACAGAAAGGTTGGCAGTCACCCCCAGGAGCACATCAGTAAGTTATGCGGCAGGACTTCCAACCAGATGCGGTCCTAATGGGCACTGATGCCACATTGTCCCGCAGAATGCATCAACACCACTTAACCACGTCTGGGTTATGAAGCACAGTGGTCCACACTCAGATTCCATGGAATGAAAGAGACCTCAGCAGCCATGTGGCTCCACTCCTCCTTGAATTTGCAAGCCTGGCACGATCCTAAGAGGCTGTCCTGCCTCCACCTGGATGCCTCTGTGCCTCTCGGGGCAACCCCGGGACTGTATAAGCCAAGGCATGCTAACATGGAGGAAAGTAGATAGGACAGGTGGGAACAGTCCAGCAAGCCAGTGTATGAACACACCTCTGTACACTATCCTGCAAAGATGCCTCATGGATAAATTCAATTTATCTATGAGTATATAGAGATGCGCATATCAGATTACATATGCGTATATAGAGATAAATGCAGGAAAGGGTGTTTCAGGTGGCTGGCTGGCCTGGCTGGCTTTCCAAGTTCTCCCCCAGTTAGGTTCTCACATGGGCTTTCCACCCTCCATTAAAAGCTCTTCCCAGGGGGCCAGCCAGCAAGGTGGGAGTCACAGGAGGCAGGGTCCTGGAGACTCAGGCCTGGAGGGGGTGGTGACAGGTGAACGGTAGATGGTATTCCCATGGCAAGAACACGCACAGAGACGCCTTATCAGGAAGTGAGGCCAGAGTGCAGCTGTGGAGGGTGAAGGCACGTGGCAAGGATCCAGGAGGCAGTCAGGTCAGGCGGTCAGCAGTGTAGGGGATGGGAATTCCATGAGCAAATATTTGCTGAGCACTCACTAGGGTGCCCGGTGCTGTGCTGTTCCCAGACCGGCGGGATTCAGGCCAGGCTGGAAAACAGGCTCTTAGAACCTATTGGTTTCTCGTGGGACAGAGGACAGAGAAGCCTCAGCATTAGACGACTGTTGGAAGTAGATCCCACACATCTCTGGGCTACCAGAGTGGTGAGGGGTCATCAGGACCCAGAGGCTATGGCCCAGGGGACATACACCAAGGTCAGCCTTGTCCTCTGTGAAACCAAGGCTCAGTCACTTCAGCACAAGACCAGAACTGGACGGGTCCTGCAGCTAGCCCAGCTCAGGGGAGGCCTAGAGTCCCCTCCCAAGCGGACCCCTGGCCCCTGAAGATGCTAGACCTCCAGGCTCCATCCCACTGTGTCCTGGGACGTGCCCCAGGATAGAGACCTAGACAGGCACCCACATCTGGTCACTTGTGACCCAGCTCAGTCTGAAGTCCCCTCTCGCTGAACATGTTCTAGAATAGCTCCACGTGGGGTTTGCTTTCACACTGGCTTGTAGGTTGTGTCCCACCGTTGGGTTTCCAGGCATTTCTTTTTAAGTTTGTGGGCAGCCCTGATACTCAGATACTCAGCGTCACACTCACCACCCCCCGCCCCAAGCCCTGTGGATGCATGAGTCAGACAGATGTGTGCCACTGAGGGCATTCAACAGAGTCCCGGGCTGTGCTTCTTGTTCTGCTGGCCAAACCACAGGCCAGTCCTCTGCCTGCAATGGCTTCCCCTGGGCTGTCCACCTCCTACTCTCCTCCAGGCCAAGGGCAAACCCACCCTCCCGTGAAGCCGGACTTCTGCCCTCCAACCAGAGGAATCGCTCCTACCTGTGGACTCAGTTCTTGGTACGTGTCCTCGGCGCCATTGACATATCCCAGCCCCTCAGGTGGTGTGACCAGCATGGCATCGGTTAACCCCTGCGCTGCCATTTAACTTTTCATCCATACAGGCTGCTTCTTCACCTCTGCTTCCTGGGTCCCCTCTACTTTCTTGTATTTTCATTGAAGATTGTTAAATAACCACCAACATGGAAAAAGGGCCAAGAATGAATGAAGGAGCAAACTGAGCCTTCCAGCCCCACTTGTTACAAAGTCTTGACGGAAGATGGTGAGCCAGAGAGAGCAGATGGGGCCCTTTTTGAGATCTGGAAGCTTCTGCGGGGGCCTTATGGGCAGTGGGTGGAAATGGGGTCTAGGGACTCATTGTGTACTTATGCTTTCATAGCAAACACACTGTTTGTGGCAATATTGCAGGTTTGCTTGGAACTCATAGAAATCTAACGCCCCTCCCCCCAAGCCACCCCCTTGGCACCACCATGGCTAGGGGCAGCCAACACAGGGATCAGACAGGACCTAGGACTCCAACAGCTTCTGAATCCACAATGTAACAGATAACTCAACCTTATCCCACTTTTTAGGATCCCAAAGTAATCACCTGCCTACATTTCTTTCCCCCTTTGGCTGCTGTGCTAATGTTTGTTTTACACTACCCAATGGTGTTTATAAAATAAAGTTTCTGTCTCACACTCAAACCCCAATAGTTTTGGGGGAGGCTCTAGAGGCACAGCTGGGAACAAAGAGAAGCAGATGAGACAGGCAGACCAAGATAAGGAGGTTCAGAGAGACAGCGAGGGAGTGAGCAAGGGCAAGGTCAGGAGGGAGGGCGGGGAGCCGCCGAGCAGGAGCCGGGCACTGGCACCAGGCACTCCACCAGCCTCTTGCCCCAGGTGTGTCGGCACAGCTGTGGCCGCTCTGGCCTCCCAAAGACAACAGTGGAACTGGCAGGAGCGGTTCCTACCCAGGGTGTGAAGATCTACCATCTTTCAAAACTGTCATAATTAGTGTCTAAGGTAGTTGTCTTATGGCCGATTTCCCTCTTTCTCAGCCTTTATTCATTCACCTGACTTTGCTAAGCAGAATGGATGCAAGGACGAGGAGTTCAGCCTCCAAAGGGGGAGGGAGACAATGGACAAAGCATAGGGAGAGCTGGGATTGGGGGAGCAGAACCCAATGCTGAGACTACTGAGTTCGAATCCCAATTCTACCACCCACCAGCTATACAACCCCGGGCAGGTTTCCTGACCTCTCTGGGCCTTGGTTTCCCCCATCACTGTAAAATAGAGCAAGTAAGAGTGCCTGACAAGGCTCTTGTGAAAATTGAATGAGTTAATACTTGTGAAGCTCTTAGAACAGTTCCCGGCACATAACAAGACCAGAATAGTGTGTGTTTAAAAAAAAAATACAGGGCCAGCCAAGACAATCTTGAGAAAGAAGATCAAAGCTGGAGGTACCACACTCCCAGATTTCAAGATATACTACAAAGCTGTGGTAATCAAAATAGACACATAATGGAACAGAATAGAGGCGCAGAAATCTATGGTCAGTTAATCTATGACAAAGGAGCTAAGAATATACAATGGGGAATAGACCATCTCATCAATAAATGGTATTGGGCAAACGGGTCAGCTACATGCAAAAGAATGAAACTGGACTACTTACACCATACACAAGAATAAATTCAAAATGGATTAAGGACCTAAATATGAGACCTGAAACCATAAAATTCTTAGAAGAAAACACAGGCAGTGATCTCTTTGACATCAGCCATAGGAACATTTTTCCAGACCTTGGCAAGGGATTCAAAAGCAAAATTACACTGTTGGGACTACACCAAAATAAAAAGATTTTGCACAGCGAAGGAAACCATTGGAGAAGACATGTGCAAGTGATATGTCTGATAAAGGGTTAACATCCAAACTATATAAAGAACTTCTACAACTGGATACTGTAAAAAAAAAAAAAAATCCAACTAAAAAAATGGCCAGAGCCCGGATAGACATATTTCCAAAGAAGACGTAAAAATGGCCAACAGGCACATGAAAAGACGCTTAGCATCGCTCATCATCAAGGAAGTGCATACTGAAATCACAATGACATATCACCTCATACTTGTCAGAATGTCTAGACTCAAAATAACCAGAAATAAATATTGGTGAAGATCGTGGAGAAAAAGGAACCTTCATACACTGTCGGTAGGAATGCAATCTGGGGCAGTTGCTATGGAAAACAATGTGGAGCGTTTTCAGAATTTTTAAAATAAAATTACCACGTGCTCTACTAACTCCACTACTGGAGGTACCTACCCAAAGAAAACAAAAACTAACCCAAAAAGATATACGCACCCTTATGCTTATTGGAGCATTGTTTTTAATAGTCAACATATGGAAGCAACCTAAGTGTCCATTGAGAGATGAATGCATAAAGAAAGAAGCAGCGCTAATATATATACAGTACTCACATATAAACATATATAAACATACACATATGTTTGTAGTGGACTATTAGTCAGCCATAAAAGAAAAAAGAATGAAATCCTGCCATTTGCAACAACATGGATAGATCTAGAGGCTCTAAGGCTAAGTGAAATAAGTCAGAGAAAGACAAAAACCATATGATTTCGCTCATGGGTAGAATTTAAGAAACAAAGCAAATGAATAAACAAAAGAAAAAGAGGCAAACAAAAAGAACCAGACTCTTAAATACAGAGAACAAACTGATGGTTATCAGAGGGGAGGTGGGTGGGGCGAAGGGGAGAGTGGGGGATGGGACTCAAGAGCACATTTGCTACCATGAGCACTGAGTAATGTATAGAACTGCTGAGTCATACTATGCACTGGAAACTAATATAACCCTCTACATTAATCATACTTCAATTAAAAATAAAAAGGCAGGGCCACAAAAGACCTAATTTGGATAGGATGGGTAGGGAAGCCTCTGTGAAAAAATGACATTTAAGACAAACACAAAGCATGAGAAAGTGGCAGTTTCTCTAAACTCTTCACAATGTGATTCCTTTTTAAAGATTTTATTTCTTTATTTGAGAGAGAGGCAGTGAGAGAGCATGAGCGAGGAGAAGGTCAGAGGGAGAAGCAGACTCCCCGTGGAGCTGGGAGCCCGATGCGGGACTCGATCCCGGGTCTCCGGGATCATGACCTGAGCCAAAGGCAGTCGTCCAACCAACTGAGCCACCCAGGCGTCCCATGATTCCTTTTTATAATTGCAAAACCAAATTTGTATTTTAAGAATATAATGTGCTTCTGAGTATGTTCAAGCATTTCACTTTTGAGTAATTCCCAGTTTGGGGGGATGACTCTCAGTGAGTCACACTGTCTGGCTCCCTGGGTTTGGTTGCCAAAGGGGACCACTTATTTTGGGGGGGTGGGGCCACCGCCTAGAGGACTAAGCCAGATCTAGAGGGGAGCTAGGAGCTTCAGTGAGGAACAAAATTCCCCTAATGCATTGCCTCGAGCTTTTCCTTTCCTTTTTCTCCTTAAAGTGGCCGTTAGAAGGATGAGGATCTTGGCCATGAGACCATTAGCATCTTCCCAAGGTACGTACTTACATAACAGGACTGCGTAGAGACAACTAGAATTCAGGGAGGCTGCAGGCTGTAATATTTAGGGGTAGGGGACTCTGGAAATCCTTCTAATAAAATGGCTTGCAGCTGGCTCTCCCTCTCTCAGGCGGTTCTGGCCGGAGGCCACCCCTGGGAAGATGCTCCGAGGATCTGCAGCTTTATGACCGAGAGAGGTCGGTACCCCCTCCTCTCTTTGGTTGACTTGAGCAGCTTAAGCCGACACTGAGAGTGGGAGAACACCCCAAACCCTTGAGGAAGAGGCTTGCCCGAGGTCAAGGCCATGTGGCCCCTGAGGCCCAGGCTCCTGGGGCTCGACCCCCTGCCCCTCACGGAGAACGGCCCTGACCTGCACCTGCACGCCTCCCACTCGACTTGATAGGGCGCTTTTCTGGGAGGCCGAGTAAGCTAAAAATGCCTTGCCATCATGACCCCAGCAAAAAGTCACCCTCTTTCCACCCCCTGCTGGCTACAGTCCCCTCAGTGCCAGGAAAGCCTGCATTCTCCTCCACTTGGCAACCCAGAGAAGGCTCTGTCTGCCCACGACTCACACCCCAGCAAGAAAACTGAGGCCCTGAGTTCTCCCCAAGGGCCAATAATGTGTCAGGCAGAGTCAGACGAGGCCGTAAGTGTAGGGCTCTTCACCCAGGGTCCACCTGGTTCAAAGGCTAAACAGACACGAACAACTGAAATTCCACACTTTCCAATAAAAAGTGGATCTGGGTTCTGAGCCCAGACTTCCTCTTCCTCTGGGGGTCATTGGACCCATGCCTCTTCCCCAGTGTACCACCTACCACCACCAGCAGCAGCTCTTCTGGCCCTGGCAAGGCCACCTGCTCCAGGAAGTCCCCCGGCATGGCCAAGAAGATACTCTCAAAGCACAGCTGAGTCAGACTTGGCTTCTCAGAGGATCGGCTTTCATCATCACTGGGAGGAAATGATAGTCACTCATCACCGGGGCTGCAAGCCCCTTTGTCCTCAGGTGCCCTGTCCAGTGGGGCTTGGGGCTTGGGGCTTGGAGAGTTCAGAATCTCAGAGAGGGGTGCCCGGATTGGCTGGGGCGAAGGTATAGGGCAACTGGACAGGCTGGGACCTCGGGTCCAGACCCCAGCCCTGGCCACTCTGTGAGAAGCCTAGCACTCCTGTATGGGGCAGGGTACCAGGATTCATTCTGGAAATGCGTTTACACTCTGGCTTATCTGTCCATGGAAGGGAAGGGGGAGCCAACTGCCCGGTCAGAGTCTGCCCAGCCGCCAGCCACACTAGCTGTCTGATACTCAGGACCCTCCGGGGCTTGTACCCATGCTGAGGGGAGAGCAGTCCCAACACGGGGAGGCAGAGCGATGCCTAAATGCTTAGGGGTCAGCAGTAAGACCCCATGGGGATCCACTCCTCCCTGGGCTTGCGCTCTGCGGCATCCGGTCTCTCTGACAGCCTGGCTCCGGATCTGTCTGCGAGGTCTGCTCCAGGAAGGCCAGGACCGCCTGTTCCATTCACAGAGCCCCTACTACGTAAGATTTTGAGAATGAAGTTGGGGGGGCTGTGCAGGGAACGTACATGCCTGGACCTATTTCTCTAAGAGAAGAAAATGCCTGGGTTCGGGGAGATTGCACCTGGGACGCCAGGGGCACAAGGAAAGGGCAGGGGTAAGCAAACGTCTGCAGCATGGGCCCAGGGGATACACACCCCAATCCTCTCCAGTCCACCTGCTTATTAGCCAGCTACGCTACCTCTGGCAAATCATTTTGTGCCTCAGTTTGACCATAAAATGGGGGCAGGTTAAAAATATGCGCGCTACTCTCCATATAAAAATAATAGAGGTTGAAGTATGCTGGAAAGGATGAAAACTATTCACATCTAAGCCTACCAGCATGATAAGTACTATGAATAACAGCAATATTAAAAAGACTAATCTTTGCAGCTTGGGAAGCCTGGCGGCTGGAGGCCCAGGGCTGGTGGGGGAGGCTGGCTCCCGGGGAGGAGAGAGCTGGGGCAACCAGAGGGTCAGACAGCGGGTTCTCAGGCTGCCCTCCCCTCTCACCAGATGGAGAGACATGACCTGCTGGAGAGGCATGACCCTCCCTGGTGTGTACCCTACAATTAGCGTCCTGGCCTTGCCAGGGAAGTTAAGGAGAAGGGGTAAGGGAGGAGGGAGGGGTGAGTATGTGTGTGTATCTGAGAGGAGGAATCACCAGCTCCATTCTGTTCTCCCTCATGGGGCACAGGTGCCCGCGCATACTCATGTGTGCGCGTACACACACACACACACACACACTTTCTTCCCTGCTTTACCTCCTCTTAGGTAAGAGACTTGTTTAAGGCCTCATCTTACACTTTCTTCTCCCAGCAGTGCCATGAGTTCCTTCTCCCATCACAGCTGTCCTGAAGCTGGGACACTAACTGGGAGTCCCCTACAGGCAGCCTGGGCTGCTGGGACATGGCATGGGAAGATGCCTCCCACCCACCCCATGCCTCGGCAGTCAGGCAGACAGAAGCTGACGTGGCCCTCAGAGCAAGAAGCCACCATGACCCAGAACCTTTCCCTCCTCTGTGGTGACCCAGCCCAGTCAGCAGCGTCTCCAGTGCCCAACCCGTGTCCTCCTGCCCGTCCTGGGCACTGTTTTCCTGGCCAGGCCTCTCCCAATAGGCTCAAAAGGTGTATCCCAGAGACTGAGGCAGCTGGGAGGTTGTAGGGCGGTCCAAGGCACAAGGAAGGTGTGTGTGCTGCCAAAGTTCCTTCAGGACATAGGTGTGACCACAGAGAAGAAAAATGGAAATGCTGACGGAGGATACCGGTCCTGACCACGCTTGGCTTCCATTCTGTTGTTGGAAGGCTTGTCTCACTCTGGAGTCTGAAAGGATGGTGAAGGGCTATGGCCGGCGGGTTGGTCTGCTCTTAGCCAAAACCTCATCAGACAATGGGTTTCAGACGGAAGAGAGCCCCTGGGAGTCCTGACTCACCAAGGCTTGGGCCTCATGTCATGATTGCTCAGCTCTGGAAGCTTCCGTGCCCCGTGGTCCTGCATCTCCACCCATAGGCAAGGGAACCGGCTTGGTTACCCTGTCATCTGCTCTACTCAGGCTCTCCCTGGAGGAGTGGGTTCTGCCCAGCTTCACTCAAGGCTGGGTTTGGGTACTCTCTACCCACCCCGATAGGCCAAGGACACCAGACCGCTAAGGCTGTCTCCGTGGCTCTGGAAGCCGAGCTATGGTTCGACTTGTCACTAAGGGCTGGACTGAGATCATCATACCCATTTTACAGATGGAGAAATGGAGGCAGGGAACTGTTCCTTAACTTGCTGGGATTCTCTCAGAAACCTGAGGTGTAATCCCAGCTGTGCTGCTTCCTTCGAAAGGCTCTAATTCTCTCTGGGAACAGTTTGCATGTGTGTCCCTGACCACTGGGATAAGAGGTCTGGCAAAGCAGGGGTTAGAGGAGGTGGACTTGAGCTGGTACGGGGTCACACCAGCTGCCTCCTTGGCCTCCAGGAAGGGGCCCACTTCCTCCAGAAGCCCTCAGGCCCTGCCGCTCAATGCCTACTCTGGAGTCATTCCCCAAGACCAAGAGGTCCCTCTCTAGACCAGACAGTGCACCTCCCCCTACAAGGTTCAGGGCCATAGGAAGCTGAGAGAGGAGGGAAGCCCTGCCTGGGACTTTGTCAGAGGAGCTCCCTGGGTGCTGAAGGGGCAGGAGAGCGAGGACTGAATGTGGGCAGAGCTGGCTGGGACCATTCTCAAGAAACTGGATTTCCTGGGAGCCTGCTAGGCCTTGGAAAGGGATGACTCTCCTCAGAGGCCTCCGCCTCAGTGCTCTTTCTCTCACCGCCCACAAAGTGGCCATTTCTCAGGGGCGTCGGGTTTGTGGAGAGGACCACCCACCAGGCTGAGGCGTGCTGCAGGCAGAGGGACAGCAAGTGCAGCCAGGAGGGGAGGGTGGAAGGAGCCAGTGGTGGCTGGTCTATAATGGAGCTCTCAGGCCACAATGGAGAACCGAGGGTCACCCCTCCTGGCCACTGATGGGGGCTCCAGGCCCCAGCAGCTGCTGCAGCCAGGGGCCGGCTATCAGGGGTCTTGGCACTCCGCCTGGTTCCCAGAGACCCCGTACAGCAGTGGGAATGCTTGTCAGCCTCCCTGGGTCCACTCCAGAGACAACACCTTCTCCCTAGCTCTTGGGGGTGGGAGGGTTTCAGCCTTCACTGACACACCCCACAGGGCTGGCCTTGGAACACAGCATCCCCGGTCATTTCTGTTAACGGTAAGGCTCCTCAGGGGCCACCCCTCCCATACAAACAGGCCCTGCCACACCCGACTGTTTATCTCCTGTTTCTGTGCTCTGGGAAGACTAGCAGGAGCCCTCCTCCCTCACCCCTCCCCAGGCCACGGGGGGCCCTGCCCCCGCCTGGACACCCGCCACACAGATGGGACCTGCTCCCTCTGTCCACCATGAAAACAAAGCGCCCGGAGATGGCCTGAGGACAAAGCCACAGACGCACAGAATCTGGGAAAAACGTGGTGTGGAGAGCTCTCTATTGAACCGAGTTCCAGTGCCTGCTCTGCTCTCCCGCCCACTCCAGGGCCTCTCTGCCCCCCATTCCTGGGCCTTGGGCCCCGGCTCATTCCACTCCGAGGTCCTCCTTGGACATCTGTCATCACGGGGAACAGCCGCCTCCATGCCGCCCACTCCAGGGCCGTGAGTCCACTCGGGAGAGCCCTGCCCAGCTGCTGCCGGCCTGCGGGCCTCCTGGCCCCGGGCGGGCCCTGGCTTTCCTGACGGGAAGTGCCTGCTCCAGCCCCAGCCGCCTCACGGCTCCAGCTCCCGGGAGAGGCGGGACAGTTCCCGCTGGTTGTCGATGACCTTCAGCTGCTGGACATAAGCCCAGGGGCTGGCCGGACTGCGGGTGCTCAGGGACTGCTCGGAGCCTGCCGGGGAGGTGGGAGGGAGAGTGGTCAGGGGAGGACAGCCGCCGCTTTGTAGCGCCCATGCCTGTCCCCCGCAAAAAGGAGCAGATGAGCCTTGCTGCCCTCCGCCCCCCACCCTGCCAGTTCCCACAGCGCAGCTAGTGGCCAGTCTGCCCTCCGGTCTGGAGCAGAGGTGTGGGGAAGGGCTCAGACTCCGAAAAACAGGTCTCCAAGATTTCGTACTGCATAACACCCCTTTCACTGAATTCGAAAGCAACGGCAACTGAAGAATTTTGTGGTCATCATAAATATATGAAGCATTTTAAAGCTCTAGGTGTATGCACGTCTGTCCATGTAAGTGTAGCTGTGTCAATGTATTATGGCGGCCCCCGAGGACGGAGGAGGACACAGGGAGAGGGAGCTATCGTCAGTGTGCTCAGGGTCCAGTAGTGTTCGGTCTATGATCCCAATAGATACATACGTAAAATAAAGGGCCAACAATGACGGCGGACTCTGATTAACCCCACTTCACGCAACAGAAGGCCAATTGAAAAAAATCGGGTCTGGGGTGAGCGGACCCCTGGTCTGGGGCCCAGCTCTATCACTCTGCCTCAGCCCTCCACAGGTGACTTCAGGGCTCAAGCCTGTTTTCGAGTCTTTAAGACGGGAGAACGTTCTAGCTTCCTCAGAGCGGTGGGGTGAAGAGTTCACAGCATCCTACGCGCAGGTGCAGGGAAACGCCAGCCGCGAGGCTGCCCTGTGAGCGCCCAGCCCTGCCCCACTTACACGTGGACATCCTCGCCGCCTGGCTGTCCTCGTGGAGGTGGGATACGCGGCTTCTGAGTGGCGACAGTGGCACTGGGCGGGGCGAGAGGCAGGAGTCAGGGAGGCAGGGCCCAACCAGAGCCTGGAGGGGCAGGGGTGGGGGTGGGGGTGGGAATGTGGATTGGGGGGTGGGCAGGGGACCAGCCCCTCACCATTGCTGTGGCTTCGGCAGTGTTGCAACATCCGCACGGCTCTGGCCATCATTCTCTGTGGGCAAAGTAAGGACAGAAGACCAGGCCTGAGGGGCAGGACCCTGGCATGGCCTGTGGGGTGGCTGCAAACCAAGACCCCTTTGAGTGCAGGAGTTCCTAGGGACTAGATGGGGCTGTATCTGCTTTGCCCTGACCCTAACCTTAACTGCCAGGTGACCAGACAGTGGGAGTAAGAACAGAGATCAGGGAGGGCTTCGGGCTCTGCCGGGTGAGGTCATTAAGGCTAACTTCCCCAGCACGCAAGGGAGTGAATACGTTAAAAGAAGTATTCATCTTTGTATTATTAATAACAACTTTAGGTCACCTCCCGCCCCCCAGTCCCTTCCAAGGACACAGCCATATCTCAAACCCACTCTAGGGGCAGATGCCCACTCTCCTTGACTCACCATCTTCTCAAAGTTGATGAGATTCTCTACCAGTGTGTGGTTTCCTTCATGGATGAAGGTCATGTCTGCAGAGAGATGGGTTTTGCTTCAAGATCCCCAAACTCGTCCCCCCTCCTACAGCCCAGGAAAGGTGAAGGGCCAATCATGGGAGCCTTGGGCCTGTCCCAACCCCACACTGCCCTCTTCCTCTGGCTTCCCTCTGACCCCTCGGAGCAATTTCCTTGTATCTCTCAGGCCTCGTATCAGAGGCCATCTGATGTCACCAGCACTCGTCTCAACACTGCTTCTAGCCTGAGAACTCCTGATTCATCTGTGTCCCCCGAGGCATCAGCACCCCAAGGGTCAGGTGGACATACGGACAGACGTGGAAACGGATAGGTGGAGGTGAGAAGGTAAGCACTGGTCCAATTACCTTTGAGAAGCAGAGGCATGAAGGGGATGATGGGAGGGGAGAGCTTGGTGAGGGCCAAGCGATAGACTCGGTGGTTCCATGAAGGGTCCTGAGAGGGGAGAAGCCTCAGTGAGGGAGGGACCTGACCACCACGCACCATGACACAACCAAACACCACCTGCTC